>JACBWW010000016.1:3173815-3264788 GCA_020086605.1 Lanius collurio | reverse complement strand
TCCTTACCCCTTTCGAAGCTGGCCTGCCTGGAGAGTAGTAGATAAGGAAAAGACAGAAAGAAAAAAAAAAAAAGAGAAGAAAAGGGGCTGAATATGCAAACTAGAGCTGAAAAGACCCTTGGGAGTAAAAAAATCCCTAGACAATAATAATTTAAAACGAGCCAACAAACTTTTAAGAAAAATGAACCAGGTAGCTCTATAGGCCACTATTACCTGGCCAGCTTTTGAGTTCTCCAAGAAGTCACCGTAACAAAAAGTCTATTGGAGCCACTACCCTGAGGACAGCGAATTACCACCATGGCCTTCGTATACCCTTGGGTATACAGCCACGCCTCGTGAGGAACGCTTGAAGGCCCGGCTCTATCACAGGGAGTGATAGAGCCAAATTTCCTCCTCCTCCAAGTCGAAGCTGGGGCAACGAAGCTGGCCGGAGCCCCCACCCGAGCTGATCACTTTTAATAAAGGCTTAAAAAGGACCATCAGTCCTGGCCGCTTTTATTTCACTGTGGAGCACAGTGAGGAGCAGTCCCAGCTGGCAGCGAGCAGAACACCAAGCTTGCACCTGCCCTACGTTTAGGAGTTCGTGATTCCCTGAGGAAACCTGAAGGAAACAAGGCATGGCCTCAGGAGGCTGAACCTTATGGCACCACTGTAACAACATTCTGCCTTAGCTGGTAACCTCAAGAGACCACCATTCTTTTATGGCAAGACATGTACTAGGCAGAGGGGTGGTGTTAGGGTCCTAATTCACCCTGGAATTCATATATTGAGGCAATCCCCAACTACACTGTCTTATTAAGCATCAGACCATGAAAGGGCCCAATTATATCTTTAATTAGGTGAGACTGACCTACAGCTGAGAACTTGCTGGATTTGCACTCATCAGTAGGTCGCTGTCTTATCAGCTAAGTGCCATCCTGCTGTGAGCAACTTTTAGTTGTAAGGCATGGCAGCTACAAAATGTAACTGTATGAGGATCTTTTCATTCCCTTAAATTAAACAGGAAAAAAAAGGGAAAGAGTTTATCCACTCAATAGACTCAAAGTGCAGGGGAGTAATAGCAGAGAGTGGAAGAGGTGATCAGGGAAAATGACACAAAATCCTTAACTTTAGAATGTTTTAAGCTATGGGAACTTCATCTTTACCATAATATTTTATGTGAAGCACTAAAACATTTAATACTAAATGTGCCATGTGATTCAGAATAATATTAATAAAATAAAATGCCCACGTGTGTGTGTGTGTCCCCTCCTACCAGATGTGTCTGACAGCACACAATTTAAATCTCGGCTGTCCATGGAGCATTCTAAGCAGAAAGCAGGAAAAATGTAAATGAGATAATTAGTCTGGAGATGAGACAATTGGTGCAGACATACATCTATGCATGAAGATTCTGGGGATAAGGAAAAGGCCAAGTACTTTCCCTTAAGCCTCTGAGAGCTGTGCTACAGATTTACTAAGAAGGAAGATTTCAAAACAACTGCTTCATTGCAAGCCAATTAAAATGTGAATTATACTGTCTTAAGTTTTGAAAAGCTGTCAAATCTACAGATAATTCCTCAGATCTTAATGCTGCAATGCATGCATAGTCTATTTTTATGTCTGCATGAAATAACACCCACCACAATGTGCTGTGGGATAAAAACACAGCACATGCATACTGAGATACATTTAGCACAGCCAAATTTTATCTCTAAAATCTAGTTCTAGCTAATGTGCTTAGACATGGTCTATTCTTTATGTGTGCCTCTATGTGGACTGTTAACTGGACTGATTTGTCCTGTAACAGTAATAAACTGAAAGCACAACACCAATGGGAGATTAGAGCTCCTCGTGGCAGAACAGGACTATGATTGCTACAAACATGGGATCTGGACTTGCCTTAAGAGCTTCATATCAACTTAACTGTGTTACCACTGATGTGGTTAGGGTGCAGTCTTTGGCAGCCCCCTAAGCTTGTGCTAGAGATCTCATAGGGCACATACATCCCTACTGCTGGAGGTCTGCAGGGAGAGCACAAATGATTGGGATTCCACAAATCAGAATTTATTTTTGCTCCACAAATTATTCTTTGCCTCTAACCCATACATTAGGGCCGTTTTTGCCATAAAATAAGGAAACTTTCCTTTCTCCTACACTTTTACCGGTATTTAGAGCACTTGATGAAAGACTGTGTCCCACTGTGCCTCAAGATCAGCGAGAGATTAGCACTTTTTGAATTTAAGGGCTTTTGGTTTTCACTGTTGTTGGTCTTTGCAAGAGAGTTGTAAGAGTTTCTTTGAGTGATATTCCCTGCAATATATACACATCTTCACAGGCCAGCCACAACCTGCTCCCTTACCTTGATACATCTATTTTGTACATTTTAAATATTAGTCCAAAATTTTGGCTGGCATCAGTAATTATAAAATACACAATAACTGACAGAGGGAACTATGTTCTTGTGCAGTTAATGTTTTTGTGGGCTTATTGTAAATACAGGAACTACAGAGCACAGAGGAAAAGCATGAAGAGTATAAATGGTGCCACTGATCTTTCAAGAGTAAAAAGGAAAATGAGGGAGTTGAGATTGTGAAGCCAGAGCCTGACCACTACAAGTGTTAGAGAGGCCACTATAAATTCACACAGGGCCCCACAGTAAATGCTGCAGGGCTCCAGGTAAGAGAGGGGTGCAGGACACAGGTCAGGAAGCAGCAGATCAGGGTTTCATTGGCAGTGCCCCCGTTCCCCAGGGCCCCTTCATTTCCCACAGAACACTACTACAGTCTCAGGAATCCATCATTGCTTTCTGCAGGTGCCTCTGGAAAAGCAGGGAAGAACTGCTTTGCAAGAAATATAAACAATTAATTTCAATTATTTTAGACCACGTGGTGTCAGTTCATGTTCCTCTATAAAACAATTTAAAACTACTGCACTTGTAGGGAACCATTACAGGTAAACCACCTTTTTGTCATAATTTGGAAATTTGAAATAGTCACAAAAGAAGAAGAAGGGCTAAGAATAAAATATAAACCAGAAAAATTAGAACCAGTGAGTTAGAAACTTTCAGAGTTTTCACACTTGCCTGATGACAGAGCTGAAGATTGTGTAGGTCACCACTGTTCCCAGTTATGAATAATGACAGGAATTTGAACAGTCAGTTCTACGGCAGCAAAGCTCAGCTCAAACAAGGAAGCTTCACTGAGGACCAAGCTCCATTTAATTAAACAAAAGGTTATTTTTCAAGTTCTTGGAAACAATCAGTGCCTACTGTTCTTATTCTTGAGAGAAAAGATTTAGTCAGCAATATTAGCAGCACCAACTATGGCCCTAAATGCTCATTATCTTAGTTCAGTCTTTCTAATCAAGGGAGATGTATTTCTGCAATATCCTTTGGTTCAGAAAACATCACGAGGCCAAGATTTGGGGAATTATTTCTTCTCATTTTCCTCTTATTTTCACTAGCTCTCATCAAGAGCTTCTCCTCATCACTGGCAATTCCCATTTGCTTACATTTTCCTATTCCCTTTCTCTGCTTTCTTTCTCAAGGGAGTCTCAAGGTTCTTCTATTCAGTTGGAGACTGCTCACCCTAAAAGTGAAGTCTGAGATGGAAGAAGAATATATACCAGAACGGTTCTTGTGAATTTTGGCTTTCCTCAAAATAAATATGTATGGAGAACTCTGACAGTTGGTAAAGTTACAGAAAATTAGTACAGGGTTCAAAACCATTTTCTTACTTTTCATAGGTACTACATACTTGTATTTAAATCACTGATAAAGTCGCATGCAGTTACCTCCACTTAAATACCTGGCTAGCCTCTGTGTTCCTTGTAATTAATGCTAATGAATAAAGAATATGAATTTGGTGAACATTTGGGTGTCTGTGATTTTAAGGTATTTTAACCTGGCATAGAAATCTGAGAGATGATGAAATCTCCTTGCTTCCTCCAGGCCCAGATTTCGTCATGATACTAATTTTTTCTGTGTGACAAACAGATTAGTTGGGCAATGACACTGTTCTTGTTCTTGCTGTGTGCATGGCTCAGGTTCCCTTTGCACAGAGGCCAATAACTACCCTGAATAAAGCCGGGCACACATTGAGGAACTGCCCTGTTTGAATTTATGTTGCAGTGTAACTCTGTGTTCCAAAGCCTGACTTCAGCTGCAGTTCCTGTGCTCTGAGGGTGCAGCTTTGTCTGGGTTGTTCTTGAACACGAGGTGTTGATAACTTTAACATTCCTGCTACAACAATGCAACAATTTCTAACAAATGTTCATCTGATTTTCAAAAATACATTGTGCACATGCAGCAGTGAAGAGTGCTAAGAGACCATCTTGTGCAGTGCTCAAACACAAAAAGATGACAAATATTTTCTTAACAGTTAGGCCATCCTTCCTGAAAACCCATCCCAGCTCCAAACACTCCTCACACTTCCACAGACCATGTTACAGAAGAGATTGTTTGCCTGAGAAATTGGTGACTTGATCACTTTGTCGGCCAAACTTCTCAATAATTGGACCTTTAAATGTGGAGGCCTAAACCACGTATTTTATCCCACACATTCAGGTGATGGCCACCTTAAATGGTGTGTAATGCATATGTAAGCAAAGGTTTGTCTGAAAGGTTCATTTCAGGACTTTTAAGAACACTCCACAGTAATATTCCCATTGCAATTGCCAGGTTTGAGCTTCTGAATCCTGCAGGTAAGGATCAAACCTCTCCAGCCCATGCTAATCTAAACACTGAGCTGTGAGTGTTCAGCTTGGAACACATTACAGTAATATTGCAAGTGCTCTGCAGGCCTTTTTCCACTGCACATCTACAATTACAATGAGGTCTCTTGTCTGATTAAGGAGTGCATTTCACTCAATACTAAGAGCCTGGGGGTGAACAGCATAGAAAATTTATTGTGAATGCAAAGAAATGACCATATTACTTTTTCATTTAGCTAAAGGCATGGGTTCCCTCAATGTTGCTGAAAAGTTTTAATGATACTACAATATATGTCAGAGAATTTTGAAAAATATAATAATATATATAGCAAGAACCCAGTATTTTCCTGGTAAAATAATGGACAAACATGTTTAAATAATTTATGAGACTGAATATACAGACTGTCTGAAAGCCCTTTTATCATTTCACACTGCCAAAAAAGCAACACTATCTTTACACAGTGCAGAGAAAATATTAATGTTGTTAACTTCTTGTGGGAGATAGGACTCTGGAAATCCTAATGACAATGAAACACTACAAAATCTTCAGGGATATGAAAATCAACACAGCAAGTTGACCAACAAACACACACCTGAGTAGAAAAGAGCAGCAACCGTTTGGAAAGAAACAAGAGGTGTTTCCAGCTGTAATTTCCACAAGTAGCTCAGGCACAGATCTTAAGCTTCACCTGATTGGAGCCTGCACATGCAGTGTCCCCAGGAGACACCCAGAGGAAAGGATCCCACCCACATTAGCCCAGCTGGGACCATGTCCAACAGAAGCAGGGAATGCACAAAAACCTCCCAGTGTGATGGTCCCTGGATGGACTTCACATTCTTTGAGTCAAGTGTGGTTAAAACACGTGTCAAAAGTTGTGTTCCAGGTAACAGCCATAGTAAAATTGCTGAGTAACCACAGCTGGGATCAGATGCCTGGAAACATTTTCAGAAATAAAACAACTAATTAATTAACTGTAGAGATATCATTTAGCACTGAAAAGCATGGACTGAACAGATGGGTATTAAGTCCAATCTTGAGGAGTTCACCAGTCCAATAGGCACGTGAGTGATGCTGAAACTTCTTATGTTTGCTCCTAAATTCCATTTAGCCCCAGGACACACTTTCCAATTAGAGAACTGGTTAAAAAGCTTTATAATCAATAAGTCATCATATGCATAGACAAATTCATCATAGGCAATTTTAAGACCATCTTATGAAATAATGTACCCTGTGAGATAGTAAATGACAACAATTTTGTAGTGATTTTTTTAAATACAAAAAGATATTAAATACCTTCTACAGCTGATCTCTGTACTTCCCAAACACATAATATAAATACACTATCTCCCAATTTCTCACTTAGGCTCAAAGAGAAATATATGTACCATGTAATCCTAGGGGTAGATGGTTCCCACAGACTTCAGAAAATAAGTAAAAATAAAAATTTCTTTCCATTTTTTCAAGTACTCCTGAGACTATCAATACCAAATGCACAGGAAGAAGACCCCAGGATTTCTTTTTTATGGATCAAGACCAACATGACCTGAATAGTGCTGTACAACCTAAATATCTGTATAAATACATGTGCATGCTAAGTGCATTCATATCAATTAGAAAAAGAGCAATCAGCAAAGACAGTTTCTCCTCCTATGGCTCTGCTCCCCTGAAGAGAAACAGCTGCACAGCATCTCAGCAGCAGGAAGGAAGCTCAGAGCCCATTTCAATGCAGTTTAATTCCCATTTCCTCAGTTTAGATGCAAAAGCTCCCCTCCCATCCCACCTCATTGTGCAAATGCATCTCTGAAGCACATGCACCGAATGTTTCTGCTCAGCAGCAGTGAAAGAGATGAGACAGCACTTGCTGAGAGAGGCAAAGTCTGTCAGAGCTCCATAAAGGACAAGGAACCTTCCAACACTGCCTAAACTCCACTGCGCTTCCACTTAGGTTTAACTTCAGGCATGACTGAATTGCTTTCTCACAGATGCGGAAGATGCAAAAGGTCATCACAAAATCTTCATCATGATCTTCATGGTGGAGGACTCTGCCATCTCACTTTTACTCTTTCTCCTATTTAGCAACATTATTTTCATTCACAGAATTCAGCATAGTTTGAATTACACAATCAGACTTTCTGCAGACTAAGTCATACAGGCTATTCTTTTTCCTAAAAGGCTTTTCCCAGTTTTCTCTTTAGTCACAGCAAGCACACTGTATAATTGGGTTGGTTTTTTTTTTTAATGGTATTAATCTCTATATTTTTTTTTAACAAAAAACCTTCCCTGTTTTTTTCCCACTGCCTCCTTGTCTGCTTCCTTTTAAACCTTACAGTGGAGGAACTGCTGCCTGTTACAGGAGGTGAGTTTATTTCCATGCCTGTTTGTTCAGTGGCCAACTCCCAGCACTGGGCAGACTTCCAGCAGGAGAACCTGGACTTCAGAGCCTGACCTTTAAGTACTCTGCAGTCAGTGTGAAAGTTTCCATTGATTTCAAAGGCATTTGCAGCAGGGCCTTGCCCCTTAGTGTGACCTTATTTTCTGCCTAAAATGTAAATTGTTGACATCATCGGTAAAGGCAATAAATTTTATTCCAGATGTAAATTTGATTTTATTGGCTAGTGTAGCCCTACAGATCTGTATGAAGAATATTCTAAACCCTACAGTATTATAAACCTGGCCTTACAAACTTAAAACTAATGCAGTAAAATCTTAAAAACTGCACCCACCCACTATATTCCCATCAATATTTTTAAGACAGTTTGTAGAGTTATGCACAGCTACAGATTTGAAGATCAGTACACTCCCCCAACAATGCTGTCCAGTAAGTCAATGGGATTCTTCCACGAAATGGAGTTCTCATTGGGTGAGGGCCTGGCCATTGCACTGGTTATTGGGTAGGAAGAGGTTTCTTGGCACACAGTAATAGATATGGATGTGTAATCCCTAGGTACCATTTTCTTAGCTGATTGACATTAATTCCTGCCTGAGCAGCATTAGAACAATGTGCTAACACACCAAGTAATCAGGGAGCAAGGTCCGGTACCAGCTCTACCACGGGCAGTCTCATTCAAATAGCTCAGGAGCTGCACCATTGTTCAGTGTAAAAGCTTTCACTCTGGGATGTGAGAGGCTGACCCTCGTGCCCTGTACAGCTGGTGGTTCAGAGCCAGAGATAGCATTTATTCAACTTGAGCTGTCAGATAGAAAGGGCAAATGTAGCGCAGGTAAGTGAATTAAGCACTGCTCAGCAGTTAGTAATATCTAATTATTCATGACACACGTGTCACATGCTGTTAGAGGACATTAAAAATGCTAATGCCTGGCCATTCTATTCAGTACCACATCTGCTGAGAAACACAGAGGGTGTGTGTTTTGGGTACTGCTGATTGCATTCCCACTTTCTCCTCACAGAAAATATATTTCACAATTTTATTTACTTTCAAGAGGGCTGCAGCTTTCTTACAACTAAAGCAAAGTAAACAGAGCTTGAAAAATTCCTGGTTGCTGCAAAGGGCAGTGTAACAATGTGCTGTAATGCCTGCTGTTCATAATCCAGTCAGAACCCTGCAGCACTGCTCTGTATCTTTGCAGTGCAGCACAGAGCAGGTATTTTCCTTTGGAGTTATTCCTGGCTATTTAACTTGCATTTTGGATGCTATACCAGGGCTTTGCTGGTTTCCTATAAAACAAACAGTCGTGAACTCCATTATTGTAAATGAGACAAATGTTTGACCCAGCTCTCTATCAAGTTAAGCAGTAAGAGAATGAAGATATACAAAGATCTGCAAAGACAAAAAACTCAGTACTGGAATGTCTCACTTTGGAACTGATCCTAATAAGAGCTTAAAATACCTCCAATAAAATCAAGTGTTTAATTTCTAGAAATGAACAAGTTTAAATAACTTCTGCTGATCTTCACACTTCAGTGGGAACAAAAGCATCTTCAAAGTGAGGCTATCTTGCTCTGAAATTAAAATGTAAATATTTCTATTGAGTCTGCTCCTGCCATCCTTAATGAAAGGACTAAAATTTATGAAGATAGCTGAACTAATGCCAGCCTATATAGCTACTCCTTCACAGCTACAGATGGAGTTTGTGTTCATCACTCTCCTCATTTTTACTGTTATTGGCACTAAGGTAAATATATTTTATAAACATCTTCTGCATAAGGATTGTTTTGGTAGTTCTAATAGTATTGACATTTGCTTGTCAAGTATAATATGCCCTCATCAGGCACAGAAGAAAATCATCTCTTCCTCCTGGCAGCTTAAGTGCCAAACCCAATCAATTGAACCACTTGGTGCTTTTTCTAAATTGCTTGTAGCTCGTGACTGCAAAGCCCATGCTCATGCTAATTGACCTGAACTTCAGGGGAAGAGAGAGGTCTGATTCCTCTCATTTCAGCATAGCCACATCCCTGGCCATTAGCTGAGAGGACCCAGTGGTTCACACTGCCCACCTCACTTGTAGCACCCTGGGAGATAAGGATTGATTATCCACTCTCCAACACCTTCCAGGGTGCGGCTCATGCGAGGAGGCTGGAGCAGTCAGAGCAGGTTTATCAAACTGCAGTTCCTGTCATGGGGACAGTTCCGTGTACGCTGTCACAGCCTCCATCCTCGGAAATGTTCTAATGTGTCTGGATAAAGGCCCAGGAATCCGAGTCTGAGCCCAAAGCTGACCCTGCTTCGAGAAGGGCTTGGACAAGAGACCTCCAAATGTCCTTTCTGACATGAATTATCAGCTGACTTTTCAGTATTGGAGAGTAATAGGAGGACACTAAAAATCTAATTAGTGAAAAAATACAAAAAACATGGATAATATGATTCTTCCATTTAATGTACATTTAGAGAATATCTCAAGAAAGGAAACTAATAGGGATCCCACAAATATAACTGTCTTTTATTTATTCAGCCTCTTCTTATAACTTTCCTTTTCTAAATAAGGTCCAATTGATATCCAACATTATTTGCTAAACTCAAGCCATCTATAAATCTGAACAATCCTAATATTAGGTCCTTTGCAAGAAGAATGACTCTGAATACAGCTACTATGCACTATGGGATACCGGAATCCTCAGCTCCTGCACACACAATTTAATGTTAACAAAAATTACATGCCTAGATTAAGAAAAAGATAGCTTTAATCTCAGCATTGTATTAAATTATCTTCTCTACAAAGAAATCTCTGGAGTATGAATGCCCAAAATTCTTCTCAAGGGATTACTCCAATTAAACAGAGTTCAGCATGCACTATAAAGTTATCACTCTACAAGTTCTGAAAGGTTATTCTGTAGCAGGCCTCTACTCTTCTGAGGTTATTTACCTGGACTTCTTCAAAAATGGAGAATAAGATTTCCTTTGAAATGCTGTGATTCAATTTTAGAAATGTTTGTCCTGAGTAAGTGTATCCTGAAATGGCCTCTGTACACTTGATTTTTTCTCTATGTAAAATACAGAGAGAAAAAATGTGTGAAAAATCACTTACTGTGAAAACAGAAAATCCCATAGAACCAAAAGCTGCCACAGAGAATGAGGTAATGAGTATGGATAAAAAACCTCAACAGCAACAATCCACAAAGCAGAGCAAACACAGAATCTCCATATTTGGGGAGTAAGAGGTAGTGGGGAAAACCCCCAAACCAACCAACCAACCAACCAACCAACCAACCAACCAACCAACCAACCAACCAACCAACCACCCACTGATGGTATGCATGTTTGTCAGGAACACCTATTTAAAGGAAAGTCATTCAGTCCCACAGCTGTGTTTGTAGGATCTGATGTATGCCTCTGCGTTGTTGGGAGTCATTTCTATTCATCATCAGCCATCCTTTAGCTGCCACAGGGCAAAGGCTGCCTCTGCCCTTGTGCTGTCCATCACGCTGAAGGCTTTGGCCAGACCCCCAGCGAGCTGGCAAGGATCACTTGGCAAGTTCATGACACTGTCATTTCACACCCCCTCCCAGCGCCCCGGCCACCGGCACTGAACCTGACCGTGAGAGTTCTCCCCAAGGGCTCACACTCTGTTCTTTGACCGAGCTGTCTGTTGTCGAAGTACTGATAGACCGAGATGATTTTCAAAACCACCATTTGGCAAAAAGCAGTTAAAAATACGCTGAGCTTTTCTGTGCTTTCCATGCACGGACAGATGCAGCCACAGCGTGACCAACAGGAATGGAGGCAGAGGAGGAGTTTGTGCAGAGCTGTGGAGCTACATGGTGTGATGGGGAACAGATGTGCCCACCTGGGAGAGAGGGAGAGGGCATTGGGCCTGGCCTCTGTGAAACCTTCCCTCAGGAGATCCACCCCTTAATACACAGGAAAACATAACTTGTACTGAGACCTACCCCCTGTGTTGCAGAGGTAATTTCAGGTGTCTCATCTGCAATGTTTGAAAAGTGATCACTGGGCTTTTTCCTTTCACTGCTGTCATGCAAGTCATAAGCAATTCCAAGATACAAGAAGAAAAATCACAAGTAAAATCCAAAAGAATAAGATTAAAAACCAATGAAAATGATCCCTGAAAATAAAAGAAACCCTTACATTTTAAATTCTACCTCTGAAATATTCATACATCATTGATTATCATTCACACTGAGAGGCCTACTTTCTCATTTTCAAAAGTTTCTCAGCATTACTAGATTCACTCAAGACTCTTCCCAAGCAAATTTACAATTTACAAAGCCCTAAGCGAGTCAATTAAAATTCCCTCACACCTTGTCTGTTTGGACAGAGCATTAATATCTTTTATATACTCTATTAGTAGGATCTTTCTGTGAGGGCACGGTACTGTAAACCCCATGGGCAAACAGTAAGAACCAATGTTTGCTGCCATTCTATTTAATTGAATAGTCTAATTATAAGAAACACCAAAATAGGTGTTGTATGTCTAACAGAAATGGCTCCATAATAAATCAGTGGTAGGGAAGTCAGTCAAGTATTGATGACTTGATTGTCAGCTGAGCAATTCATTCCTATAGGACACCAAAACCCCCTTGATCTCCTCATTCCTTTTAGTCTCTGTGATAACTCTGCCCAGCAATGCCATGAGCTTCCCCAGGTCAGAGTGAAAAAGTGGGACAACAACCCTTTCCTTGTAAGAGCCTCGTAGGAAACAACTTGTCTGACACAGTTGCTCATTATACTTGTTGCTCTCAGCTCAGCTTCCTCTTTGCTTTACTGACAATTTAGAATTCTTGAGAATTTCCTGATCTGGATGAGAGGACAAAGGGAAGAAAGCACCTCTTCTCCTCCAGGCAAAGGACTGAACTTTAAGAAGGGCAGCTTTTTGTGACTCCAGCCAGCAAGGCTCTGGTACCTCAGCACACGCAGTGTTCACACAGCTGCAATAGCCCCCAGCACTGTGTTAAGGGAACAGCACAAGCCTTAGGACTTCTCAGTGTATTTCAAAACTAAAAACTAAATGTTTCTTTTGTTGTGACATACAAAGGAGTGGTTTTGAACGAAACAAAAAGAAAGGGAAAAAAAAAAAAGAAAAAAGGAGAAAGTACTACCAAATGAAAACAAACAAACAGAACAAAACTGACTGCAGTTTTCTGATAATGTATTGTTAGTGAGATTGTCTGGTTAATGGTTTGAAAAAAAAAGTTCCAGTGCTCCATTTGATGCTTCATGAAATGAAGCAACTTTGTCATACTTCACTGCATTTAGACCTAACAACATGTCAATTTTTTCTGAAATAAACTGTGGGTCATTGACTGAGACAATTTCCTCTGGCAAACCATATGCAGTGAAAAATTCCCTTATGATTTCATTTATTTATTTCATAGTAGTGTAGTCTATAGTGCCACTACTCCAGATGCTGTGAAGCTGCTGATCTTTGAAAGGGAAAAGCAAGGTACAACTAGCAGTCCTAAACACCACTGAAAACAACTTTTCACCTTTTCCTTTACCCTCTGGAGTGCCCACTGAACCCTGTCCACGCACGTCGCACTTGGTGGCTGAATTCCTGAACTGCTGAATCAGTGTAGTTCCTTCACTGGAAGTGGTGATAATATTTCATAGGAAATCACAACATTTCACTTTCTCCTCCTTGCATTGCCTGTTGAACCCCGAGGTGTGAGTGCCTGCCTTCTATTTCATTCCTTACAGGCTTTCTTAGCATGACATTGAGAAAAACATTTCTAAATAAATACCTAGGCACTCACAATTTATTGTATGTTTTATAGGATTTAGTAGTGATAGAAGAGATTCAATGTCCTCCAGCAGTGATTTGTAATTGTGAATAAATGTTGAACAAATCTGAGTTCAGGACATATACAGTTTAGTTTAAAATGGTTTAAATATATGTCAGTTCTCAAGACTTCTAAGTTACCATCTTTGAGTATTTTCCAACCTCATGCTTAGACAATAAATTACCTTTAAGGTAAATTATCATGCAGGTAGAGCACTCTGCAAATATATGGTAACTTACACATGTAAGTATCATTTTCAGGACACCTCATCTCCTGAGATCCTAATTTTCAGGTAAGCAGGATTTAGGCATTTAAGTTCTTCAGCTAGAAACCTGAGACATCCATTTCTAAATCCTTGATTTTAGACTCACTAAGAGAGATGTGTGCTTGTCACTTGGTGTGTGAGTCAAAGCTTGGATCCTCTGCAGCCCTGCACTTTCCATCCTCCCCCTTTGGATGCTATAGGAACATACCTGTCTGAAAACACACACACACACCCTCACACAAATATCCCTAAATTAAAGGTATTAAATTCACTCCTGGAGATTCTGTTCCACTTTGCATCAATATTCACTGGCAACAGAACGAAAATCCAGTTTCCCATTGCTCAGGGAAGAGATTTAACCACTGCAGCTTGAAGTCAGCCTGGATTTTACCTGGCAAAAAGATTTCTCTCAATCCACAGAATTTCCTATAGCTCAATAATTGTCGCAGTTTCACTACATACAGCTCAGCCAGATCAGCCCAAACCACCCCAGTACAGAGAATTGACCAGTAATTGTTTTACTTCATGTTCCAGTTGTAACCCCTATGAGGTCTTATTATAATTATTCACGTGTCTAAGACTCTCTGAACTTCATTTCAATAATCTGAAAAGTATTTTGGAGGAAATGTGGATGTATAAATTAATTTTTCTGATGGCAGAAGTTTAAAAGTGGTTACATTTTCCCACTATTAGGCTGCAACACCTACAGCAGTTAGAAGAATGATTAGAGGAAATGTTTAAAGCCGGTTGTTTTTCTACATAGAAAGTATTCTGTGATAAATGAAGAAATGATATTTCAAATGAACAAACCACAGATTTGAAACTTATCTTTCTTTAGTCTTTCTTTAAGCTTTCTTTGTTTTGCATTTCCGTGAAGCTTTGGTGTTTGCTCTTTGTGTGGATACCAAAAGGCAAATATCAAACACTTGCCATTATTTAAGAATGTCATTAAGGACCACGGAGCTTCTCAGAACTCCCACCAATAGGATTTGTAGAAAACTGGGATCTAAGAAGCTGCCACATGTTTTCTTATAAATGATTTTTTCCTTCTACTGGGAAGTATTTGGTGATATTTCACTGATATTTCAAGAAAAGCCAGGCTGATTCAAGGCCTGGAGAGGGAAAAAGCCAAGGTTCTGCATTTGGTACATCTGTGACTAGAAGAACCAAAGGGACCAGAATTAAAACTTGCTCAGCAGCCTCCATCAGGAGATGCTGAATATGTTGCTGCTTATCAATACAACAAATAAAAATTCCACCATTTAGTGCTGTTCTTGCTGCATTAAAAAGAAATCAGTAATATTCTAAGAGCAAAGCTTATGAAGACAAGAGCAGCAAACTGAGCAGAGCAGTGGTGCTGCTTTTTCACTTCACAGCTGCTGGGTCATGGGTTTTTTATAGCTGCCCCTGTCAGAGCCCCCACAACTGGTTTGTGTGGAGACAGCTCTCTGGGAAATGCTCTGGACCTACCTGAGGATCAGTACACATTTCCCTCCCTTCTGCCAAGGTATTTCTCTTGCAGACCAAAACAGAGTCTCAGTCCAGCTCTACTCTGCCTCACATCCACTGAGCTACTGCATGGGCAACTACTGCAATGCAGGACCAGGAATCAGGTTAATTTTCCTTTCTCAAGTAGCTCTTACAGCAGCTTTGCTGTCTAATCCAACAGAGAGCTGCACGTTAGTTCCTTGTGGCTGTGGTGCTGTCTAGAGGTGCACTCTATAGAAGTTCTGGGTTCCATTCTGCAAATCATTATTTTTAATTGCTCAGGTTTGCCACAATGACCTTTAGTGCATTACTAATCTCCAGCTTTACTGATCTCTTTCCTATTTATTATATTTTCATGTCAAACCTGCAGTATGCTTGGCTCTCTTAGGAACAAACCAAACAAATTCTTTTTTAGGCATAAGAACATTTAACTTCTCTGTTTTGAACATGGATAACTGCTCCCTTCCTTTGTGTCTTAGCAGAACCAGCTGGGAAGGTGATCTCGGTAGATGCAGCAGTACTTGCTTTTGCTCCATTTACCATTTCCGTGTTTTCATGAATACAAAGGAGGTCTTTAACACACACTTAGCAGGCTGCTACTGCTGAAACATCTGTGTGCACCTTATCTTTCAAATCTCACTGACAGAATCCTTCCTGCTGTACAGTAACCAAGAACTGGAATTGCTTCATCAGCTCCAAAATATAATTCCTTTCCACAGTTAAGCAGTTTAGCTGGGTGTAACAGAACCAAATTCTGAACTGAACAAATTGCACAGTCACAGGTTCTCATTTTCTCCATGAGCCCTGGAAACTTTGCCTGGCTGATTACTACAACCAGCTTCTTAGAAAAGTGTAGCCCTATTTCCAGTACAATCTGTCCTTCCTCTGTGTGAACTACGGCTTTTCCATAGAAGTTAGCAGAAATTCAAGGCAAAGAGGACTCCAGCACTGCTTGCAGCATCAAGCTCTCTACATGGATTTGGCTTTTCAAACCCTGATTTTATGTTTCATCATAAACAATATTCTTCATGTTGATATTCTGCTGTCTGACTTCATCTTGGGAGTACAAGGGGACCTTAACTATTGCTAGATTCTGTGAATTATTTTTAAAAAGTTGAACAAAATTTGCATTGACACAGCCTGTTTTGGCTGCTTGCTCAATTTTTGTAAGGCGTCACCTTCCTGAAGCGGTGAGGCTGCTGTTTCAGCTCCTTTGTATCAGCGTTGTTTGATATGTTGGATAATTGTTCAGCTGCAGTCCAGCATCTCACCAGGTTTGCACCAACAGGTGTTCTGGGCCCTGACCAAACTCAATTCCATCCATCCAGTATTTATACCATATTCCCCAAAGCAAAATTTCATTCCTTTAGGAGAACATAAACTTTCTGCTATTTCTACATCAAAAGTTTTATCTGCTAAATTAGATGAAACGAAGCAGATTCCAAAAGCTGTTCCCTGGAAGTGCTGCATTAGCTGCTGGCATATCTGCCCAAAACGTTTTATACAGGTGGTTGAAAGACTCAGTTTAACTCTTCAGACCTACTCTGTTAAACTGTACTTTCATACCTTTCTCTCAGGGCACTTTGTGTCAGATTTTACTCATTTTTAAATTAGAATCTCAGCTACATGATTAGAGTTTTGTAGGTTTTGGTATAGCTGTATCTTAAAATGTTCAGCCTCATTGCCTATTACCTAGGATAAAGTTATTACTATGACAAAGAGCCATGTTCTTAATTGGGCAGCAGTTTAGAACTCAGAAGAGACTCTTGCTTATCTCACTCAAAACATGACTGGATGGACAGGTTAGAATACCTACACTACAAAAGACTAATTCATGTCATAATCTTTTTAAGGGATTTGGGGTTAATTAGTTCATTAGAAACCTGCTTGCAAACCTCAGAGTGGACGTGTTTACTCTCAGTTCTCCCCTGCTGTGGTGCCCTCTGAGGGTCTCCAGGCCCCCTCATGCTGCTGAGGACCGTGGCTGCTGCTGCACTGCCCTCCCTGCCACCCCAGCTCCATCCCCCAGCACGATTTAGGGCAGTCCCTCACTTCTCCAAAACTGGCTTCGTCTACACAACTGATTTGCAGGAGAAAGGAAACCTTTATCAGACGGCAACAGTAATTATTGTAAATCATTGTTTTCATCCAGCATGAGAACGTTAATTAAGTCCAGTTAAACACAAAAGAACATAAGACATAAGAAATCTTGTCTGTAGCTGAACACATGGGCATTTTTGGAAGCTGCTGCTTCACCTGTTTGTAACCTTGCAATACATGAACTCCAAGCCTGTGTATTCCAGTTCTGCCTCTGAAATCAGCAGATAAGTAAACAGCTGAAAATTACCTGCAGGAAGATATTTAGAATATGGTTTTTCAACACTAAAGCTGCTCTGCTCCCAACACAGAGTAAGCAAACGTGCGTAATGAGGCGTTTGTGACTCCCCGAGCACAGGGCTCAACTGCTCCCTGGAGTAGTTCCAGGGAAGTCAATGGAACTGCCCAAGGGATAAACTTAGTGCTGTTCAGATGACCGCAAATGATCAAATTACTGCACTTTATGATATTATGCTCTCACCAGAGATGTTCTAACAGATTGTGTGTGTTTCTAACTCAATTGAAAGAAACCAACTAACTTAATTAAAAGGGGCAAGTTTAAATTTCCAGCCTGCATCCACACTCCCATTTCTCCCAGCAGCAGGCACGCTTACCGACCCCTCCCTCTGCCATTCCCCAGCCAATGACCTCAGTGACACCTCCTGTCTGCTGGGCAGCAGTGACCCTTAGCAGCTGGCATTTACAGGCACTGCCTTCCTAACCAGCCAGCTTGTGCGCTTACAGCTGGGTGGAGGCACGTCAGGCAGAATAATCGCTTTA
Source organism: Lanius collurio (assembly GCA_020086605.1). NCBI lineage: Eukaryota > Metazoa > Chordata > Aves > Passeriformes > Laniidae > Lanius > Lanius collurio. The sequence continues at coordinate 3,247,271 of JACBWW010000016.1, read as the reverse complement.
TACTTCACCACCTGGCACAATTCCACCCAGGAGAATAATCCCACAAAATATTTTTTAGCTTTTTTGTTTTGTTTTGTTTTATATTGCAGGAACACAGTTCTGCAGCTAAGAACATTTCACATTCTCTTGTTCACTTCACTACAGACTGAGTTGGGGGGTTTTTGTCATCCAGATCCATACACTGAAACAAATGCCAGTTTTCTGCCTTTGTGTTGCTTTAGTGTTGGGTTTAGGAGGTATTTCACAGGATATTAGGAAGATGAAACTTGAATTCCCTTCATTTCAATGTCCATTTTCCCCCAATGGGATGACTGAACAGAGCAAACCAACTGATTGTTTGTATATTATCTGCTGTTGCAAGTCCACGAAACTTTAGAATTTCAACTACAGCCACCCATCACTTTCATAAAGTTTCTTTTGTGTTTTAGGAACTGAGGTTGTATTTTAGGTGTCTTAAAAAGACACAGAAAAGGTTGCAAAGTTTTCTTATTTGAATTCTCATTCTGGGATCAGACATTTCTGCCAGCAGAATGCAAATCTATCTTCCTACTTGCAGTGGAACAACTAATGGCATAAAACTAATTTGTATATTTGGGAATATGGTCAGATTGATTACTGGGAGGGACAACGTAGTCATTTTACTCAATTATGTAGATTAAATAATATTATTTATGAAACTAGACATTATAACTTGAAAAAATTATTTCCTTAGCTTCCACATGCAAAACTTCTCTGATTTTTTATTGTTGAGATTTACCTCGTTCTCTGCAGACAGCTATGTCTATTAAAGACCATTCAGCTAATTTATTGTTCTTTCAATACACTCCTCTCTAATGTATTTTCTCCTGTGGATTAATAAAATAAGGGTCAGGCTTCAGAGAGTGACAAAGCATGAGTCAGTGAGGATGATTTATAGTTCAGCTGAGAGTGCCAACAACACATTTTGATAAATACTCCAATCAGTTTAAAGCTGTCTCTTAACGATGACAGTGAATGTTAGTGATAACTTCTCGAGCCAGAGCTGCCAGGATGTAGGAGTCAATAATGGCAGGAAAACAGGTAAAGGCCTAACTCCTGAGGAGCCCCTGGAGATTTTATAAACTTGCATCTAAAAAACAAGGCTAGAAAACAGAAAGAAAAATGTAAAATCTTGTATCAACTGGATTTTCAATTCAGAAAAGCAGCCATCAGAATACTTTTTAACATTCTTGGTTGTTCTGCATTTTACCATGGAACCCTTTTCAAATAGAAATACTAAGAAAAATGTATTTCTTTAAAATGTATGAATGGTGTTAGAATGAAATAGGTCTTTAGAAACCTTGAGGGAATTCAGCTATAAATAGAAAACTACAGTCAAGATCTAAGACACTGAGCAAAGGGACTCATAAGAGATTATTGCAGTATTAACAAACACTTTCTGAGGAGCAGAAATGGTGTTGATGGCATTGTCTTCTGGGTGCTGCAGGCCCTGGGCAGCAGAGGTTTATCTGCAGAGAGCTGTGAGGCTCCAGGAGAAAGGCTTGGACAAGGAGAAATGGGGAATTCTGCTAAGGAATTCCTGGGAGGAAAGCTGAGCCTGCTGGTGCTCCTACACCATTTAGTGCTGCCACGTTCAGTGGCTCCAGGGAGAAAAGGGTGCTCCAGAATAAAGCCATTTACAACACTAAATTACACTGTTTGGGACATTTACTGAGAAGATTAGAACACTTTTATATTGATCTTAAGACTCTGTTTCACACCCCTGAAGTAATTACAGGTCCAGGGAGTGCCTCTAGTGGTCTCTGTGGTGGGGATTAAGTGGATGTGTGGACAGGATTACCATTTAGATTTTCAAACTCCAACAAAGTTTTATCACAAAGTCTGTCTGGAGTTCTAAAATCAGCCCCCACATTACTTTAAGAATATAGATTTATATGCAAATCCCATCAGCTTCAAAGATATTCAAATGAGACCTGTAAAAGTTATTGTACCACAATTGATTTTACAAATAACACTAAATTTTAAGGACTTTAAAGAGTTTTCAGTTCATCTAGCCTTGAAGTTCATCTTATTACCCGATTAAAAACCAGCACTGCATCAAGGATTTCAGAGGCTAAACAGTTTCCCTAGCAAGCTATGAAGCTTGGCATTTAAACTTCTAAGAGAAAATTAAATCAAGTTTTATATATTTGCTCTGATGGAATGTCACTAACCTGTTAGCCTTGGAAGTATGGTGGTACCATTTCAAATTTCTATGTCAAAACACACCCTTTTAAAAACTGCTAAATAAATCAAACCAGTGCAAGTGCATCAAGGATGGATATGGTAAAGAAAGTGTGACTGACAAGAGGCAGCAGCATTTGAACTGCCCCACCTCTGAATGCCCAACCACTTTGGTCCCTCATGCTCCTACACAGAGACAGGAATGAGCTCCTGTGGTCCAGACAAAATAAATGTATAGAATTTGAGTTGGGGACAGCACTTCTCCACAACATAGCTCTCCTGTCTATCCCAACCTGTAGCTGATGGACCTTCATAACTTTCACACTGCCTGGAAGCCCTGGAAACTTTGCTGAAGGATTTAGAGCTGAAAAGCACGGAGGGAATTCCTACCACTCAGCAGCCCTGGTGCAGGTGTGAACTCATCAGCTCCCCCAGTCTCACCTACTCCAAGGATTCACAGGATTTGTTCTTGGCTTTACAGAATTGCATCTGAGAATCTTCCCAAGCTATTAATCTTTCTGTCCAGTGATGACTGTAAAATCTTGCTGGCTTTATCAGCCTGCAAAGATCTGAGGCTGTTCTTTATGGCTGAGCCAAGAACCCTACAATTTGGACTCCTAAATTCAGTTACTTTTGGGAATTGAAAAACCCTTAAAATTTAGTTCCTTCAAAAGTGAAATTCTGGAGAAAAGAGAATTGGTTGTTCTGGAAAGAAACCCTTCAAAATGTCAGCTTTTCAGGGAACAGATGTAGCAACCAGTTTTTGTTTGTCTTAGACTGCAGAAAGCCTAAAATTAGGTACTGAATGCATTTTTTATTCTAGTGGCCATTCAATAGTGCATCCTGGCAGGCTTATCAGAGATATTTCGAGCCTTTTTTTTTTTTAAACACTACTTTATTGGCAGAGGAGAAAATGATTGATCAAGCTGAGATTTGCCCACAACGGGAAGAGAAGGAAGAGTAAGGAATCTCGAGTTATTGGCTCCCAGGCATGTGCTCCTTCTTGGGCATATCCTGAATATCTGCAGTAATTGGCACCTCTAAGATGCCCAGCTTTGGGTCTGAAGCAGAAAACAGCTCTCTTGTCTTGTCCCCAGATACAGGATAAAACATTCCAATGTCTAATGTAAATCCTGATTATACCTATTAACTAAACGTGTGGCATAATTATATAAAACATCTTCTCAATCTGGCTGTATGGGGTTCCTTAATGTTTTCCTGCTAACAAATGGAATTAGAGCAGCTAGCAGTAACATCAGCCTTAATTAAATTTCATCTTTTGACTATATCCACGTATTTTAAAGCCCAAGTCATTTAAGTTCTTACTAATATGTCTCCTTTTGTTAACCAAATTGCTCTGTTTCACACAAAGGGCTGCCTTTAAATATACAAGCAGCAACAGCAAACACTATAGTTGAGATTACAAAACTATTTTTATTTTGTCTTCCCTCAGCTTTTGAATAAAAGGCACAATATTTTCTGTAATCAGTTTTTGGTTTGACCAAAAATAAACATGCATTAGCACTGGGAAAAATGTATGCTTTTATAATATTATTCTACTGCTGGGGGTTTTTTGGGTTAGGTTTTTTGTTTGTTGGATTGGTTTTTTTAACAGTGCTACAACTGAAACAGCTCAAAATTTAAAGCTAAAGCTTACCATTGCAGTAGTTGTCACCTGGAAATAGTTTTGGGTTTGTTTTTTGATTGATATTGCTTTTAATTAGACTGTGTGACAGATGTAAGACTCTGCCACTCAGGTGCTACCTCCAGTACTCCTACAATGTGCAGTCCCACCTTCAGCCGACCTCCCAGTAACGTGGGCAGTGATTTATTGGGCACGTGCTTGGGTCTGAGGTGCACAGCAATTAGCAGGAAAAGACAAAAATTGCTCAGGCTGCCTGAATCCTAAGGACTTGAGCAAGAGAAAATTTGAAGATGAAAAGGGTCTGCAATATGACCTCTGTGACTTTGCTCTTGGGTGCTCTCTGACCAAGCTGCATACCACAGAGAAATTATTCCTTGGCAGGGATATCACAGGGAATCTTTGGAACACAACAATTATTTTTCCAGAACAAAACAACATGCTGAGATTTGCCTCCAATGGTAACACTTCAGTGGAAAAAAAACCTGTGCCAACAAATGGGTTTTATTTTAAAATCCAAGGGCAAATATCCCAGTTTAAACCAAACAAAAACCAAATCCATTTGTGAATGACTTCAGCCTTGCAGGCTTTTTGACACCAACTCATGCATAGAACTCAGGAAGTGTATGACAATCCTAAAATCAACTATTCTGAAACCTCTTTTTAAAAAAGAGCAAGGATTTGCATTTATCATTTTAAGCATGTCTCTCTCTAAAGTTCATTAAATCCTTCTTCTAGTATGGCAATACAGATCACTGGTACATAACAAAAGTAATTACCTCCTCTGCAGCGTTACTTTTTTATTTATATATATTTTTATCCTCTGCATTTTTTCTCCAAGTAAGCACTTTCAATCTTTTAAATCCCTTTCCTATGGAACACTTTCCTCATCTCTAATCATTTAAGCATCTGAATATGAATCTCCTCTATTCATGTTTAGGAAGGGTATTACTGTGAATCCTTGGACTTTGTGATGCCATAAGCTATGCTGGCTGCCTCTTAAGGAGGCTGCAAGCCTGAATTTTTTCATGTTTCATATTTTAGTGTTTTGTGAAGGAAGGGGAATGTTTAGGGCCTTACAATTTCTAGAGGACATGTTCCAGAGGCAAAGAAGTCAATTAGAAGAAGAAAGGAGCTAGGCAGTGCTGTCTTTACAAAACAGGATGTTCAGAGATTTTAAAGGCCTATTGCATGGATTAGCAAGACATTTTATCAGGGTGTGCATAAATTAATCAGGGACAATTATAAAAATTGTTCCTAGAGATAAAGCTGAGCTGGCTACTCTAGATTACTTCTAGCAGCATTTGTCCAGGTTAAGACCAAGCTGTGTTTGCTAGACTTTAGGGAGTGCACACAGCACCTGCACATTTCATGGTGCCCATGAGGTCAGGCAGCACTGTTTTATTGCAGATGCTATCACAGCACCTTGCAAAAATGAATTTTATTGCAAATACTCTGACTTGATTTTAACAAAAAACCTCCTTCTAGAAACAGTAAAATAAATTAGCACAACAATCTTGTTACACGGGGTTAAATTCCATTTACATTGTAAATAGCAGGTTAATGAAAGCATTACTCATGTATCATCTGAAATGTTTCCATTTAATATTTGTAATTGTATATTAAAGATTTGGTTTATTATCTTTTCAGTCTGAGGCACAGTCAGTGCTCAGTTAGTTCCAACCTACTAAATCTGACTGTACTAAAATTCCCCAAAGATAACTCATTATACAATAGGAAGAATAGATTTTCTGAAATCAACTCATTGACGATACACATTTTTTTAGCCAATTTAGTATTATATGATCCTGGAAAATTGCTTTTACTTCTTTGCCCTTGTAGTATCTGTTTTTGTGGATTTAAACCCCAGCTGCTGGTTCAAGTTGAAAATGAATTTCACACATTTGAATTGGTACACGAATTACAGTCATGGCTGGTGGCATCCCAGCGCTCTTGGAACCAAGGTTCGGAAGCAGGGAAGGTCACTTTCTACAAAGAGATTGTTAATAACAAGGATGAATAATTGGAATTTAATGAGCATGGAAGAACCTCTTGTAAGTACTTTACTAATCTTCCAAACTGCTTCACAAGACAGCAAGTTGCAGCAGTTTTGTAAAAAAGCTGAATCAAAACAATGACACTTTTCAAACCTAGCTAAAACAAACTCAGGAGGGACTAGCTTTCAACAAGATATGTACTTCATATAGTGCCCAAATATAGATAAATTTAAAGTTCTGTCTCAAAAAATCTGACTTTAGGGCGGTGCTGAAGCAGGAAACAGAACAAGATGTTCTATCACTGCATCCCTAACCCAAGCTCAGGTGCAACACTGAGGCCTCCTGCCCCTTTGCACAGTGCAAATGATCAGTGGTTGGGTTTTGGAGCAGAAACCTATTTGTGATATCCCAGCTCTGAGTGAGGATGATTTACCATCCTGCTACAGCTGGATTATTTCTCATTAGAAACTCATTTAACACTAGCTTAGATTTTTCTCTGGTACATTACAGTGCAAACACTCTCAGATGTTCTATCAGAGAGCTTCATTTTGGGAGATGATCTGCCCTGGCACATCCATGTACCTACACTGCTTAGACAGCAAAATCAGGACTTACTCTTGTGTCTTTGCAAGCTCCATTTCTGTCCTTTATGTTCAAATAAACAGCAGGAATGAGAGGGGAACTTAACAAGGTCACTGTATTTTATCTGCAGTGTAATAAAACCATCCCTGATAGGAAGTCAGTGCAAACCCTTGGAGTGATTTCCTGCCACTGCTTTTTACACCACCCTCCTGCTAGCAGAGCCCCTGGCAGCAGAGGGCCTTCTGCTGGGATCTTCTCTTTACTTTGGGAGTGTTACTCTAAAATCTGCTTGATCATTTGTTCAGTATATTCCTCAGTGCTGGAAAATAATACATAATGTGCATTTGTTGAAAATAATGCCTTACTATTCTACTGTTTTGTAAAACCAGACTGGAAAGAAGAAGCAGAAACTGCTCTGGTTTTTCTGCAGCACATGGAATTCATGTCTGGGTGTTTATTTTCCAGAAGAATTCTACCGTGTTACAATAGCTGAACACAAAATGCCACATTGTTGGTTTTACAGCAAAGCTGAAGTTTTCTGTGTACAAACACATGGCTATCAAAATTCCTGACTCCCCTAATCATTGCAGTGTCTTGTATTACTATATTTGTATAGTAACACCTTGTATTATTATACTTGCATATTTTGACTTTTTGACATCAGCAACACAGAAATGAGTTTTCTTAAGAAGCATCTAAAGGGGCAAGAAATAATTTTTTCTCCACTGTTTACCACATTTCTTAGAAAAACTTTCAAAATTGATGAGACACAGTTGCACAATACACAGCTGCAGACACGAACAGCCATATACTCCTGAATGTTAAAAGGTGTAGCTACAAGAATTTGCTTAGGCAAAGTTGGGCCAACAAGTTCAAAAAAGATTTAACATCCTTTCACAAACCGGCATACAAATTTAAAACTGGAAGCTAAGATTTAAAAAAAAAGGAAAACTACAAGACAAAATGATTCAATCTTGAAAAGATTTGTTTAATTATTCAGAGACCATGCCTTTCGTTTGGAAATGATATCACATTATATGTTTCCTAAGTGGAACAGAGATTGTTGAACAGAATGTCTCTTAAACAATGATTATGCAACCACTCGTATGTGGTTTCTGCTGCTGCTGTTCGACCAATTATTTTTCATAAATCTAAAAGTTTGGCTTGCTTTCATCTTAAAAATAAAATACACATCAAACCTTAGGTTGATGCTAATACTTGGACCCTTCAGTAATAATTTGTTAAGTATCTGTGCATCTTTGCAACAAATGTCTGTTGCAGGGCTTAGTTTACATTCCTGACGTCAAATTTTGTTCCATTCCTAATAAATTATAGATGATAGTTTTAGCAACACTGTTATTGAAGCAGATAGTGTTTGATTCAATACATTAAAATCCAATTATATTCCTACATCATAAGTGGATAATAATTGCTTTATTATTAAAACATGGCTTTCATTCTGACAGTGTTTAATGCCTTTTCTGAAATCTGTGCAGCACAATAATATTGACAGAAAAGCTAAAGGTTATATGGACAGCAAAATGTCATGTGTTACCATTATACAACACAGAAAAGGTTTCCATTTATAGATTTCATTATCAACTGCATTTTATGTTCAAAATATTTAATCTGTCTTTTTTATCTCAGAATCCTGTGTTGACCTTCATCTTTAGGAGGATTTAAGCTGTGTACGATGCTGCCGTTCAACCGTCATTATTTTAGTTTTACTGAAATAGTCTATTAAAAAACAAAATCAAAATGTCACATTTGTTATTCATTTTCTTCCCTTTCTATCAAGATGCCTTTTTTTTAAAAAAAGACTGTGAGCCTGGCTGGTTGAGACACCCAGTACTTCCACTGCCTCTGCACACAGACTGGGCTGTACAGCTGTTATCATCCAGGAAGGGAGGACTCCGGGCTTTCTGTTGTGTTCAAAACACATTCATGATAAACTAGGTGAGCTTTCCCTGTGCTTTCAGTGTGATCAAGGGGATGGATTTGCCCACCAACTTGAGCTTTACATATAAAAGCATTTTCTGGATCACTTTCACAGTGCAACCACAGTCCTTTCTTACACCTGTGGTGACATTCTAAAGAAAATTTTTTCTCTACTTGGTGACTGTTGGCTTTCTCCTGTTTCCTTCTTGGCTGATGAGTAGTAGAATGTAAAATAATTTGCAAGGTTTGCATGTATATGCTTCCATAAACACATGTCCCCAGAAGGCGGTTCTTTAGGGACTAAATTAGGATTTTGTTGGAAACAAAGATGATGATAAAAGTAGCTAGATTACTTCTAGTGGATTTTTTGAGAAATGCTATTATATAAGCATATAAAATATAAATATCTTCAGTCAAAAAAAAAAAAAAAGGCAACAAAGTAAATGGAAAGATAAGAGGATTAAGGGGACAATCACCAGGAGCAGTTCACTAATCCTGCCTTGCCCTGCCTTCCCCCCAGTGGAAGCTGGCCAAGAGCCACTGACTCTCATGGAGGTATCAACCAGACAGGTAAGAACTGGACTTAGTGTATGTACATTTTAACTTTGTTTAAATTGACCCTACAATATACCCGAAACAAAACTTAGAATAAAAACTCAGAAATCACTCATGTGATATTAGGAAGTTCAAATGACACAAACACATAGACTTCAACACAGCTTAGAGATACCAAGGCAAGCTATTTCCAAAGTAGTGTGTAGAAAATGGGTTAACAAATAACATTACTAAGTGGTTGTGCAAACCACAACACTAAACCCACTTTAAAAAAAGCATGTGTGCTTAACCTTAATTCCACTGACTGCCAGTGTGCCTAAGGGCCTCCAGTACCAAAAAGGATTGCAGTACTTTAAGAGTTCTGTACAACACAGAAGAAAGTTTGTGGAATGCTGACTTCTGAAGGTCTCTTGTTATGTCCCTGTGCTCAGGACAATGGAGAGGAAATCAGATCCCTGTAAACTGGGTCTGCAAAAACATCCATGGAGCATGGAGCACAGTGTCCTGCCATTATGATGTGCTGGAAAGGGCACTGCTCCTGGTAATCTCTCCACCAGCAGGTAATAGCCCGCTCTGACATCATGGAAAGATTCCCAAGAGATTGTTTAACACTGGAAGAGACCACGCCTCGGTGCCTGTGCCTGCAACACTCTCTTGTTTGTGTTTTTAAAGTTTCAAGACATCTGATATCTAGAGAGCCAGTAACCAAAGCACATTTCAGTGGAAGACCTGAAAGACCTGGTGAATCTGAATTACACAGGATCCTAAACCAGGATCCTAAACCAGGCTGCCTTTCATTGTGCCCTTTCTGAACAGGCTCAGCCAGTGCCCAGCTCTGGAGAGCACTGGGACATGTGAAGGCTGTTTGCTGCAGGTGCTGCAGTGACTCACAGAGCTCATTCCCAAAGGGGCTCCACCTCACAGTTAGGACTAGACACAAAATACATTGAAGGCTAAATTAGTTGTCTTAGAAGCTCTCAAAACTCTTAGAGCCATGATCTTTGCTGAAGACATGTTTCCCCATTCCATTTGTGACCAGTATATATCTATGATTTGACAGTCAAGGCACTCATGAAAAATGACTGTAGGTCAGATGAACCCAGACTAAATCTGGATTATTGGTGAAGGTGCTTAAGATCACTATAGGGACTGAAGGTATTTGCTCCTTCAGTTCAAGACTTCAAATTCCTGTTAATGTTCTGGACACGTTATTTACAGAGACTGAGATGGTCAGATCAGCCCATGGGTGTGATTTAAACCCACCAGCAGTAATGTTCTGTTCTGAATTCAGCATTAAGAACAGGACAAGTATTTCAATTCTGTTTTGATGGTTTTGATATTGTCAGCTCTAGGACAGCTTGTCTTCCTTTTCTGCTGACTTAAACAGTCTGTTAAGAAATACAGTGACCAGCTGGCATGCACATTATAAGAGGAAAAATAAATTCATTTAATGCAAGTGTTTGTTATCACTTTGACTTTTCTCCAATTCAAAAAGATCAGAAAAACAGAATACATATTCAAAGCCATAGAGAAGACAACATAAAGGACTTTCTAAACAAAGCTGATCAATTAAAATACATTTTCCAATAATCAGAAGGAAACTACATACCCTTGCAAAAATGTGATGGAAACCACATTACAACAAAGCCCTTTCAGAATTGCTGTTGATAAGCATCCAGGCTTTTTCTTTGATAAAACAAAATTAATAAATAACTTCCAATGCGTAGTGGGTATCTCTGTTTTGCTCTTCTTGGTGCATGATCTAGAGCAAGTCAGAAATTCAGAACAGAGACCTCACAATGAGGGATGCATCCACTGAAGCAAACATATTCTGTTCACTCTCTTTCTCTATAAGAATTTCTTCACAGTTTACAATATAGACAGATTAAAACAAAGTGCTGTAGTTCTAATATGCATGTATTTACTGGGTTGCTCTCTGGTGAAAATGCAGTCTGGACTTACTCCACATGTCCTGCAGAATTGCTTTGAAGTTAATGCAAATTTTGGGCCTTATTGTACACATCTGTCACCCTGATAAAACCTAAAACTTGTAGAGTAATAAAATAAAATTAATCTTAGGATTAATATTCAATTTTAATTATAATTTATTAACATTATTATTAAGAATACTCATCAATTTGTATGAAATTGATTTCAAGATGTCTGAACGTGCCCCTTTGGACAGAAGCCTGAATTATCATTTTAATGGCCCAAACATCACTGTTTTCAGAAAGCAACAAGAACAGGCTGACTTTGAGGACAGGAGTGAGAACAGTGAGATTTTGGCTTCAACATGACCCTGAACAACACCTTAAACACTGCTTCAGTCATCTGCCGTCCACACAGTTTAACAGACGAGCGGCGAAAGGATGCTCACACACACCCGCAGCGCGGGCTGCGTCCGTCAGAGGGCGGCGGCGGCCGCGCCGCGGCACCGGAGCCGGAGCCAGCGGGAAGGGCCGGGAACACCCGCGGGTCCCGGGATCGCAGGGAGCCGGAGCCAGCGGGAAGGGCCGGGAACACCCGCGGGTCCCGGGGATTGCAGGGAGCCAGCGGGAAGGGCCGGGAACACCCGCGGGTCCCGGGGATTGCAGGGAGCCGGAGCCAGCGGGAAGGGCCGGGAACACCCGCGGGTCCCGGGGATTGCAGGGAGCCGGAGCCAGCGGGAAGGGCCGGGAACACCCGCGGGTGCGGGGATTGCAGGGAGCCGGAGCCAGCGGGAAGGATGGGCAAGGAGGTAGGGCACGGCGGGTTTGGGAGCAGCTGGAAAGAGGCGCTGGGAAGGAGCACGCCAGAGATGCTGCAGGTGCCGGGGGGGTTTGCCAATGCCGCTGTTTGCAGAGCTGAGACCCGGCCATGCCAGCGCAGGAAGGAGCTGCCCGCGCTTTGAAAGCTCTCAGAGAGTTTGAGACCAGTTCTGGTCGCAGCTTGTCCTGCATTGCCTTTTTCTGATGCTCTGCATATTATTTTTCATTATAACCAGCATGAGGTTTTGATTTCTACTTAAGAAAGTTGCTCTAAGCCTGTTCAGCTGCTGAGTTTGCCATCTGCTAATTCTTGCACTAACAGACAGAGCTCTAGAAAATCCTTACGGTGCATCCTTACGCTCTCAGAGATAGATTACCTTAGCTGATCACTTAGAAAGCAGGGATCTTTCCATAATCTTTCTTACCAATAATTAAATCACTTCAGGAACAGCTAACCTACCAGAAATGCCAATGTCAGGATAACTAGTTAAAAGGACACCAAGCCTAAATATTTGGTAAACTCCCAGTAAAGTCCATGAAAACGTTGTCTCTGTTTTCAGTGTTAAGAGCCCCCACCCCAACTCAGTGGAATACAGAGTATAGGATACACCCATACTTAGTGCACTCATATAAATGTAATTCTGTAGACTTGTTTTGTCACACACTATGAAAACACTAAAGGACAGGTACAGATTTCCCAAGATACCTGGAATAAAATATTCAAACCATTTTCACTGTTGGATATTAGCCAAAATGTTAAAGTTTTCTGACAAAAATGTTACCTTCCTTGTCCTGATCATTGAGATAAATGCTTTTCAAGCTTTGATTATGGCCTCATTTTTCACTGAAGATGCAAAGTTATAAACTTGGACAAAATGAACTTTTGTTCAAAGATGTCTTTTACTCTTTGTTAAAATGCAAGTTGGTACAACTTAATGGATAATTTACAATATTTAGCCCAGCTGTACACTGATATATTGATTTCTTGATCTTGCATCATTGATGAATGTGGTTCCCTTGAAACGATATGAAAAATGCCTACAGCTAGACAGGTCTTGCACAGAAAAGAAAGGAGACTGAAAAAATGTATTTTCTGGAGTAGATCAAAGCAGCCCACTGGAGTGAATTGTACACGGTGATATTTAATTGATCTTGCTGCACCTGAAGAGAACAAGGCTCACGGGACCTCACGGGACCTCACGGGACCTCACCATTAGGAGCTCTTATTAAACCCACATGAATTGTGCTTTGGTTTTGTCCAGGATTCCGTGGCTGCTGTGCTGAGAAGCTGATTAGAAGCCCTCGGGGGGGAAGAACTAAAATGAATAAACATCCTGCAAGTGTCAGGCACCACAGAACCATTCTATTACCTGGTGATAGAAAACAATATCTACTACACCATGTCTCAAAATTTGTTTCACAGGTTTTTCCTTCAGTTTCTTTAAAAGTTCTTATTTACAATAGATTTTCACATGCAGTACCTTCATTAGACTGAACTTAAGGCCACAGCAGTGGAAGATCTTTGCCTTGAAAAGGTGAATGATTATAGAAAGAAAATGAGAAAACTAAGTTTTAACAACCCAGAATAGCACTAGAGAAAAAGAATGTAACTTGATACATTTTTTGAGAAAAACCAGGAAATACTGGAAAGCATGTTTTCATAATATCTGAAGAAAGACAACTAAAGAACAATTACTTGATTACATTCTAACAGCCAGCTTTTTTTCCCCACCTCAATTTATTTCATCTGTTCCTTTCTTCACCTCTTTTTTGGGTTTGCAAATTATATGCAAACAGCTATAAAGTTTCACTGATAACTGGAACTCAAAGGAGAAGAGTCCATTCATTACAGCGCAGTGACAAGGCTGGGGAAAGGGAACTGGGCTGACTCTGTGAATCATCATCAAAACTTCCATCCCAAATTCAGGATCAATGCCCGAAGAAGCTTCAAGAAGCTACCAGGTAATGATAGGGATCAGGTTTTAAAAGCCTGACATGTATTACAACAGGAACTTCTTCTAAAAAGAAACAAATGGGTCTTAATGACCTATTGGAAAAAACAATGGGTCACTAACTAATTAATACATTGGCCAGAATCTAGGTTCAATTCTAAATTTTGCCCTTAACTTCTTGTATTTTCCTGAATGTGTGAATCAAATCACTTGTTCTAGATAAAAATACACATAGACTAATTTCTACTATCAGTCCTTTTACAAGTTCCATATTAAGCCCCATTTTCATGGAAACATTAATTTACACTTCTAAAAGTGACTGCTGTCATAAAATCAGGGTTCTATTTTGTTCCCATTGAATATCTCAAGCATAATTTTTAAATTGCTATGTTCAAAGAGACTCTATTAATAACAAAAGAAATTAAATACGTAGTATTACATAAGCGAAGTACCTCTGATCATTCCTTTCTGCTGACAAAAATACAGATTTTCAAGTCAATTAAAGTCTGTACATTCATCTGAGAGAAAATATTTTGTTGAATATTTCACATATTCATGATAAGTCTATCTGGAGTAATTGACTGGATTTTATTTGAAAACATGTTGCAGAGCATTAATGACACACCAATGCAATGAGCTGCAGCTGCTTCTTGACAGCAGAAAATTATTAATTTGTTACATGTCTGATTAGCAAAGTCCTGTTTCACACCTTTGATTACTAAGAAAGGTTACGTTTTCCATAAAGACTGGTTTTTTTAGTCTACCACCTACAAACTTCAGTGATTGGCAAAGAAAACATCTTGACTATTCAGCTCAATTTAAGACCAGCTTTAGTTGGTTCTGAGCCAAATTCTCCTTCTACTATTCAAAAAAATTAAAGGATAACTCAGAAGAATTGATAAGGTCCAACAGAGAACTAGAGGGAGAGAAGTCAGATGATTATTTTTAAAGAGCCCACATCGCTGTGTGGTGGTCATTTGACACTTTGCCATTGATCCAGAAGGGCGGGTTCATCCACAGGATCATAAAGGGTGAAAAGACCTTCAGGATCAAGTTCAGCCTCCAATCCAGCACCCAGCTTGTCACCTAAAGCACAGCCCTGAGGGCCCCCTCCAGGGACAGTGGCTCCAGCACTGCCCTGGGCAGCCCATTGCAGGTTTAACTGCTGCCTTCCACTCTTTAACCCCACACCAGTCTAGGACTGACTTCAAAACATTCTTGGCACCAGTTCTCTCTCTGGAAACAGGTGCTGTCCTAACAATGAATGCAGGAAAATCACTGTCTGCCATGTCAAATCTTATCTTTCAAAATGGACAGCTCTATTCCCTTGGCTCCCTTATAGGAAAAAAAACCCAAACCACACATAACACCCGCAACCAGAAAAACCACACACAACTTGGAAACCACCCAAACACCTGCCATAAACCTTTCTGGGAGGAAATTCTCTCCTTACCCTTTCTCATTGAGTTTTGTCATTAACATGCACATATCCCCTCATGCTCCAAAAGAAAACAGTGTTTTCCTTGTCACAAGAAAATAGCATCCAGTGGCTTAGACTTGCACAGCTATTTATGTACCTAAAGCAATTGTTAGCAAACAGTTTGGATTTTCAGTAGTACCTGTGCAGGTTACATTCTTGGCTCCCACTGGAAAGAGTAATGAGTTAAGCAATAAAAATACAGTTTGGCATAAATTACACAAGTCTGCCACATGCTGCTTTCAAATTACAGCTGTAAAATACACTATATTTGTCCAACAGTTATTGCTTGGAATTGCTGCAAATCTCTCTGATTTGGGGCCAGAAGCCTGAGTCTTACCAAGGTCAGTACTTAACATTTCATAATTCTTTAATCAATTTTCTTTTTCTACAGAGAGCCCACCATTTTTATTGTCATATGATTTTTACTGAAAATTCTTACAAACCAGTAGTAGTATTTCCAGAGCTGATAGGTCATGAAACCCCTGAAGCTGTCATTAAAATTCAAAAACATTCTCTCATGAAATATTTTACTCTGTATATACATTGCTGCAGGGTGACTCAAAATATGACAGGTGCAAGCCCAAAAATATACCTGACCTGCATTTTAATTTTTGTCTTTCTCATAATCATATGTCAAAAGAGTTTCCTTTCTACAAAGTCATTTCTAATAACAACATTACAAACACTTTCAGATCCATAAATAACTGCTACTCCTTTTCAAGCTCATAATGGACTTACTTTCTTTTGAAAGATACCTGTCTGTAAAGGGTTTTTTCCATTTTAAAATTGCATTTTCTTCTTAATACCATGTACTTAATGCTTTTTGGAGAAAGAGGGTTTAGGATTTTATTCATAGCATATTCCTGAAATCCTTGTCTACACATAATGTGCACTCTTTAAATTGGAAAGGAGGCTGGCTCTAAAGCTCACTGGAGATGCAAAGAACCTGCCTTTGATTATGATGGTCCTTCCTTCTCAGTAAGTGTCTCCTTCCTTTTTAATACTAACAAAGTCCTACATTTGGTTATCCTTGACTTTGTTTTTCAACTTTTCTTTACTCCAAAGGCAAACACCTAGAGATTGGATTTTATGCCTCAGGATTGTGCTTTACTCCACCTATTACAGCTAAAATCCCATAAAACACTAGAAGCATGTTAATAGAGAATTCCAACTTATTTTAATGTGGCCAAAACTTCATCCTACACGTTTTTGTTTTTCTTTTCATTTAAAGCACTGAGACCTTTAATTCAAACAATTACATAAACAGGCATCAATTTCCCAATTTAAATATACAGCCAAAAATCTACTCTTGCAGCCTTGAGCTCCCTGGCACAGATTTGGATTCTTAGTAAAGAAAATACCAGCTAGGAAAATCAGCAGTCAGCAGAGACTCTTTAGGACTGTGGAGTTACCCCGGTCCACATCTATCCAGCCATCCCAGTGTGAAGGGTCAGGAGTTGAACATCCACATGTGACCTGCTTCAAAATGCCCCTCTCAGACCCATAAGATGTTATAGGTCATGCTCTCTCTAACAATGCTTTGCAGGCAGCTCGTAGGATCAGGTAGGGTGGGTAAATCTACATAAAACCAGAGAGTCACACTCACATGGATCTCTCTCTATTCCCATAAATATTTGCCCAGATACAAATGGCCTTGGAGATACTCAGAACAGGAACAGAATAAGCAGAGCCCTGCTAACCTGATCCAGTTTTGAAGTTTGACAAGGGGAATGTCACAGAGACTTTCCAATCTTAATTATTCTCTGTGGAAAATCTCCATGAAGGATTAATCCATAACTCCATTCAGCAATATTCAATTTACCTGTTTTGTTTAGAATTCTAATTTTAATATAAGCATGGGCATTTTATAATTGAGGGGAAAAACTGAACTCTGAACCTCTCAGTTCCTTCAGGAAAATCAGAAACAATAATTAGCTATGCCGTAATTTCATCACTAGACCCACAATTTTCCAGACATAAGAAAGTCTTAACAGTTCAGTCAGGGTTGTTAAATTATGCAATTTTAGGGCCATTCTGGTAATATCTGAAGTTTGATTTGATACTCTCAGATGCAGCTTCTAATATCTGCCTTTCAGTAAAAAGAATATCTCATTGGTGAAATATGCTGTGCATGGGTTAGCAGCAGAAAAAGAAAGACTCTTTCAAAACCACTATGCTTGATATTGAGGATATATTCATATATGTTCATCTAATTTGAAATGGGCTGTTAGTGCTCTAACACAGTAAATCCATATGGCCATTGGTCACTTAATGTTTTCCAGAGGCACCATTTATCAAACTACCATGCATTTTTCTTTCAGAGACCATGTCTTCACCAAGTTATCACCTGCATGGCATTTGAAGTGTGTACCCTGGCTGAAGAGAGAATCACTTCCTTTCCTGTTTTAAATCCATTCCAAATTAAGAACTGGTACCTTGAATTATTAGTTTGCAAATTCTTACATGGAAATATGATAGAGATCAATTGATCCAGAAATAATACAACAAAAGAGGAATCACTTCTAAGTCATCTGCTGTAGCCAGCATTATATAAACCTGTTATGAATTTCAGTATGAAATGCAGATTAATGCTGTCAAAAATGGCAAAAGATTGTCATGCCACAAAACACAAGACAGTACAATGTCTATTTGAGAATTATGTTTTTTGAACCTTAATTTGGAAAACTGGTTTATTTCTGAAGAAATTATTTCAAGTAGCTGTAAATTAGAGGTAAAATAAAAATTCATTTCTTACTGCTATATAGTGGAAACCTGCAAGAACATAAAGCTAAGAATATACTTCATGTTTTTCCTGAAAACTTGTCTACATTTTGGATAAATGACAGAGGAAGTGGCAGAAATGCAGACTTGCAGGAAACACAGAAGGGACTCATTTCAAATCACAGGTAGCAGCCCCTGTCACTGAACCCTGCCCAAGCTGAGGGGAAGCAGAATGAACTCTGAAATGCTGAACCCTACAGTGGCCCTGGCAGCTTTCCTCTGACTGATCAGCTTTGTGGCCAATCCTGCTTCTGTTACCTACTCTGCAGAGAGGAATTATGCTTAGTTATGATTATGCTTGCCCAATTATAAATACAGCAGATAGAATAATCAAGCAATACGAGGACTGCATAACTTAAGGACATTTTGAATTTCAAAATTATTGAAAATTACTTGTGAAGAAAGAAAATGCATTGCCATTCAGAAGTGTCTGTGATTACAGGCATTTAAATTATTTAAGTGACTTTCAGAGTCGCCAGCATAAGTTGAATGCACAGATTTGGGGAATCTTAATGGGATTTCCTTGTCTAGATAACTGCCTAAAAAGAACAGAAACTCTAAATGCTTATAACAAGCAAAGCAAAATGAGGAATTATGCAGCACTGCAATTAGCTGTGATCGTCCTCCTAGCCAGTTTGAAAGCTGCAGTTCGTGATGTGTTTACTATTAAAACAAAGTAAAATTGTCAGAGCATCCAGGACAAAAACAGGGCCAAACTGTGCTAAATGCTGAAGAGATTAAGGAAATCAGTGATCCTTGATCAGAAGATTTAAGTACATCTTACACCCCTCCTGTCCAACACCAGCTGCAGATTGCAATGACAACTTCTGACTGCTCCTCATCTTGAAACTTCAGATTAGCCAAACTACACGGAAAGGGAGAGCTCATTCTGGCATAGCACTCCATCAGAATGGTCAGATATCCAAAACAATGGGTTTGCCTTTGCTGAACATCTTGCTGTAAGCAGCTCTTTGTATTGTAAAAGGAAATGTTATATGAGGATTCTTTTTTTTTTTTTTTTTTAAATGCTCACACTACAAAAAACTGATTGGAAAGGAGTAACAGTCTGTACACAACTGGGAACAGAAGAAAACACAGCCCAGAAAGAATTTCACCCAGTGGCAGCTTGCCACTGAAGTGATGGTAGGCAATTATATAAAATGGACACTCCATGCAGAACTTTGTTGCCAGTTTGCCAGCTCCAAAGGGCTGGCACTTGGCTTTGGCAACGTTTATGGATACGTAGCACTGCCTGTATAAAGTTTCTGGATTGGGAAATATACCTGGGGAAAAGATGGCTGCACACTGCAGTTTGAAATCATCCTTCTTCATTTCATGCCTCCATGCAGATGTAGAATGCTTCAGATGCATATGTTAGCAAGCCCAAGAGTTTTTAAAAGGCTTTGGAGAAGTGGCATATTCAAACAGTGGAAAACATTCCAGAGTTTGCTAGGGGCCTGACTCCTAAATAACAGGCAAAAATACCTGAAACCAGAACCATATTCTCCTGCTGTTCAATGTGTTTCCCAGCAGGAAACACATAAGAAAATAGGCTTCAAGCTCTGCTTCTGGCTTAAACTATGTGAAGGTGATAAAACAGATCCACTCAATGGCAAAATACTCTGGGATGAAATCTGAAGAGAAGCCAGTCTCACTCCAAAATTACACTTTAACTGTGAAACATAGGAGAGTTTTACCCATAAAACCTCACATCATTTTAAGATTTATCCATCCCCAGATGAAGAACACAGGCTTCCAAAGAACCAAATGGGAGAAGAATTAAATATCAAAAACCCTGCACTAGCACAGATAATTTCCCCACCCTCTATTTCATGACTTACATGTTGATAGAACTGAAATCACTGTTTCCAGGATGTTTATGGGAAATACGAATAAAAATTACTTCATTAAGCATCTTTAATACCCCAGTAAGGCAACAGATACAGACAATTCAGAGAAAATTCTTAGCCAATGACTTAAGCAAAAAGCAACCTGGATGAGTGGTGTACATGGAATAAAATATCAAACAGCCTTTCACCTGTAGCCTTGACAATAATGGTGGTTTGTTGTTGGTTTTGGTTTTGTGGGCTTTTTTTTGCTCTGTAAAATTTTGTGGGATATGATTGCTGATATTTCTTTGAAAATCCAGTCTCTTTAGGACAGGAAAGACAAAAAGGGCCAAGGTGAAAGAGTTTTCACTTACAAATTTCTACAGGGATTAACAGAATCAGCAATTTAACTGTTTGATTTGTCCTTACAAATCAAACAGCTTGGAGGAAAACTGTTGTAATATTTCACTTCTCAGAAGTCAGCTGTCAGTATCACAATGATTGTGTGAAGTCACGATTGAACAATATGAGTAATATTTCCAGCACTTGCTGTTAGTATGCAAAACCCCATTATGTTACTGACAGTAAACAATAGCTCTCTGATTGTAGTTTTCAAGAGACACCCCTAAATTTCTAGAAATACCTCCTTCATTTTCATGTCAATTTGACAGATCTCTGTGCACAAAATAAGAAACATCTTCAAACACAATTTAAAAAGACATTTTAAAGATAGCCAGCCTGAACAGCCTAATGGAGGAGTAAATAGAGATCAAGGCAGCAATAGTGACTACTAAATCTGACAGCTAACTGTCCTTGTTATCAGCAGCATCTAACCCAGTATCATACACAAGTCAGAGCTTTCCTCAAATGAGTTTACTAAAGCAGAAGCAAACAGACAGGAGCATTTGCTAACAGGTCAAGCCAAACCAAGAGTACCTCCTTAGTTCTTGGGAGTTTTGCTCCTGTTTCCTCAGCTGTGCTTCTTTTCATAGATGAGTTTGTTTATAGCATTAAAGAAACCTGATGTACAGTCACCATAAAACATACCACGCTATTTCTCAGGTGGAGTCTAGTGCTAGTTTTGGCTGAGGTGGGGTTCATTTTTTTTCATAGTGGTATGGTGCTGTGTTTTGGATAATTTGGATAAGTTTTAGTTATTGCTGAGCAGCACTCACACAGAGTCAGGGTCTTTTCTGCTCTCACATGGCCCCAACAGCGAGAAGCTGGGGGTGGCACTGATGCCTTTTCCTGGTGTTAAAATCAAGAATCAGACACGGTTAGAAGGGGAAAAGGGATTTTACCTCGGTGTTTATTTTAAGGATCCTTAGGTGCACACATCCAGGTCAGGTGCACTGAAATGCACCTGCAAATGCACCCTAATGCACCAGCAAATGCCCACAGCAAATGCACACCCCAGAAAGATCTGGTATCACATTACAGGTCTTTCTAATTAGCATATCTATCAAAATTCCCCAGTAAGAGGCTTGAGTGAGCTCCCCTCCCCAAGGAACCTTCCCCTGGATGGTTCTATCTCAGTTTACAGAATGTGTTCTGGAGAGGACCTTGGGGTCTGGGGCACATTGACTTCTGCTTACAAAGCTTCTAAAATATTTCATCTCCTAGTTTAACAAACAAGTCCAAGAATGTAGGCAAAAGCATCAGGAACAGAAGCTGCAAAAAGGCATGAAAGGGATATAAAATCAAAAGCAAAAAACCTTCATGGCATCAGCACAACAAATTGGGAGGGGACACAGGTGACCTCAACTGACCCAAGGGATATTCCACAACACATGGCATCATGTTCAGTGCACAGACCTGGAGGAAGGAGGAGGAGCATTCAGAGCAATGGCACTTACCTTCCCAAGGCACCAGTATGTGTGATGGAGCCCTGCTGAACACCTGCCTGCCCATGGCAAGTGGTCCATGGATACCTCAGTTTGCTTCACTTCTGGGTGCAGCTTTTGCTTTACTGACTAAGCTGTCTTTATCTCAACCCACAAGTTCTCCCTTTTGCTCCTCTGACCCTCTCCACCAACCACCGGGATGGAGGCAGGGAGAGGCTCTGTGGGGCAGAGTTTCCAGCTGGGGTTAAGCCAGGACAGCTCCAAGACTGGGGCAAGTGCCTGAAGCTTGCACTGAGTTTGAATGTGCATGTCAGAAATTGCTTTTAAAACACACATAATCCAGGCAGTTCACTACAAGAGGTTTCATTTTGTTCCACCGATTTCACTCCATCACACGGCTCTCCAGGGTCCTTTGGCACTTAAGCACCACCTGTCTTCAGAAAGTCTTTCCATGAAACTAAGCTCTGGTTTAAGTCCTCTTGGGTAACCTTGGCAGGGATTGAATTTGTCAGAGAAAACTGCCTTTCTTATTGTTGAGAGAGAAATAGGTATTGGCTTGAAGTTAATCCCATGATCAATATATAATATTTCAAGTACAGGAGATAGATGGTGCTCTGGAAACGGAGCCAGCAATGCACGTCCATGCAGATAACAAATTCTGGTCGTTCACTGCCATGCCTTGTTCAAAGACAGATTTCATGTTTAGAGCTCTGCACCTCAGAGGGTGACTGCAAAGCCAACCCCACAGATTAATATCACAGGTCCCAGCAAAGTAAACTTCTGTGGAAACCCTAGAATTTGAATGACATTTTCCAAAGACCTCCTTCTTACATAAGGTCAGAAAGATCTATGTAATAAGAGAAATTAAAAGAAAGTTTTAAAACAATTTGTGCTGCTGAAAAAGCAACATTAACCTGAACACTGTATAGGCTATAAAACTGTTTTATAAGCACTAACAGAATTCACATATTGTCTATTAAAAATTTATCAGCAGCTCTAAAATTTTATTTCTTCTAGAGCATAAAGCACAATTGAAAGGAATAAACAAAGAAGAGTAGTTTAATAGTGCACAGCTACAGAACAAACTTCAGTCTAAAGAACTGGGGAAAGAGAGATAATGAATACATTTTAAATCATGCTGCACAATAGGAATTTACTCAAAAAGTGACGCTGGAGAAATGTTGCAAAGGAAATTATAAAACTTAAACCAAATTTTCATTTTCCAAGTGTTTTTATAGATAATTCTGCTTTTTACTGCATGTACTATATATTTTCTGGATTGAGTCTGACTCACTTCACTTTTTCTTGCTTAGAAAATGGGGGGAAAATCGATTCTGCTGAATTATTTATTATTTTAAACACATCAAGGAACTTTCCTCCTAAACTTAAGCATTTTGTGAAGGTGTTGAACAAGAATTATATGCTATAAGGCTACACAATTTTATTTCAAAGACTGAATGAGTTTGAAGCAGAGTTTGAGGGCAGAAACTGCCTTCAAATCCACACACCAGTTGTCTACTATGCCAGTGTATACAGCATTGAATTTATGAGGAAGGAGAACTGATATTTGCAGATATGTCATCCGAGAAATAAATTGTCTGGTTGTTTAAGACTGGAGTTGTGCAAGATATTTCACGAAAGATATTCTGTGGATTAACAGAACATCCCCTTGCAGGGGGCAGAACAAAAGATTTACAGGACCTTTTTTAGGATAGTTAACAAGTCATTCAAATCCATACAATTCACACTTTTTGTGCCAGCCATATATCCATATACAACACGGTGTAAAAGTCACATCCTTCTCCTCTCTAAAACAAACCGGCAGTGGAGAAAAGGGAAAACACTGATGTGAAGTGAAGGATTCAACTTCAAGGAGAGTTCACTTGAATAAAGCGAATAAATTCACTTTATTCAAATTAAAATAAGTATTCAAGGACAGAGACCAGACTTGCAAACCAAGAGTTTTCTGGTTATACTGAGTGCACTGAAATCTAAAGGACTCTTCCAAAAACTAGCTGTGGGGAAAATGGGATTGTTCCCTTTGACTTCAAAGCACTTTGGACCAAACCCTAAGGAAGATGAGAAAGCCTCAAGGATGACAGAAGATTTGGGTGAAAAAATTTACCATACTGGTATTTTTAAGGGGAGATAACAACAAGAGAAATTTGAAAACAAACACACAAAACCAGCACAACTGTTGAGCAGCACAAGGGAGATTTTAGCAGTTTAAAAAATGTCCTTGTGAAAAAACAGTTACAGATAAAGGATAAGGTACAGAGAAACACAAAACTATCTCTAGCATGAGGAAATAGAATTCAGTAATTCATAGTAGTCCTGATTAGAGTTTTAGCATGACTTTTATCCCGAACTAGAAAGAAAAGGAATGCTAAGTATGAATTATCCACATGATCTGAATAAAATTTTCATGTTGAATTCCCTAGCTTTTGCTGGCTTGTCCTACTTATTTCAGAGTAATTTAAATGTGTTCCCATAAATTAATTTTATTTAAAATAATCTGGTTTTTGTAATTTTTCTTCACAGTATCACACAAACTAAGCCTCACTGTTGCATCTCTCGTGGTACAATGCAACCCTTTTGTACAAAAAGGCCAAACCAAAGCATAGAGAGGGCTAAATGCCTATTACCTGAATCAGCCTGTGTTTCCAAGAGATCCTATTTCAAGGTAAATAAAGTCCCATTTAGCAGGACTGGCTTTTAGTTAGCTATACAATTTACCTTGCTGCAGGTCAAAGCTTTCAGGTTGTCACAGAATGATAGCTTGCATGGGCTGTTTACTTCTTAATACAGTATATTACCCTGAACAAAGACAAAGCTACTTCTTCCTCACGGTGTCTAGCAACCACAAAAATATCATTAACACATGATACAACACAGCTTCCAGGGCAGAACAGTCCTGTGGGGTGCATCCCAGAGTTCTGCTGCCGTGCAGGCTGACAGCAGAATTGGCCATCAAAAAATCTTTATGTAACAGCTTTACAACAGAACTAGAAGATATATAGCACTGCAGGGAAGGTCTGGATGGAGTAGCTATTGATTGAGGCTGCGATCTGAAATGGGAGAGTCTGGAATTTATTTCTTCCTTTTGCTACTGGTTGGTTTTGAAATGTCATGGAAATCCCTTTTGCAACCTCCAGGCTGGGAAAGTGACTCCTCCAGTGCTTGTGCAGTACCTGACAGGAGGGCTGAGAAAAATGAGTGATTTACTCCTTGAATAGCAGGAGTTGTATCCCAGTGGAGCAAACTCATGGGATGCACATAGCTGTGAACAGCTGGATTCCTTCCTCAGCCACTGGATGCCAGTACTTAAAATTCTGTAAGAGATTTTTGACACGCAGCAGCTCAGCCACCAAGTCTCAGCTCAGCCCCAGCAGCTGGTGGGGCAGGCACAGTCACCTCTACTAAACATCACTGAGAGACCAAGTGGGAGCTCTTGGGAGAAGGGCAAAGCACAAGGGTGCTGCTCACCAACTCAGCCACTCTGGTGCCAGTGAAAATGCCAGCACACAGCTGGGCACTGGGCTGACTGCACAGCATCAGTGGCAGAGGAATATGCAGCTTGTGCCAGACTCAGGGAGTTGGGGAAGCACTGCAGTGCTCAAAGTCTCCTACACACAAGAGATAAAAGATTCCCTGAATGTCCCCACGTGGTAGGCTCAGCTTTCATGGCTCTCTGGGTGCATGCAGTTGGAATCCTTGTGAAGGGGACTAAACCAGCAGCTCTCCTTTAAAGCACCCCAGCACACGGCTCACTAGCACAAAGTCAGCCACTGTGTACCTAATGCCTTTTCCCTTCAGAACCTTCAAGCCATATGTTCCTGTGGTGACAGGGAACAGTGGTGACAGCAATCACAATAAACACTTGTATCACATATAAGAAAGGCATGCATAGGCCCAGTAATAACTGCCTCCATGTACTTACAATACTGCAATTAAATGCCTAATGTAAACAAAGCCCCAATTTCACTAATTTACAACTTTGCTACATGGCAAATTCTGGTCTCTGTGGTCATTTCAAAATTTGCCATCATTGGAGTAATAATAAAAGATTTAAAAGTAATTTATTGGAGCACATTTTTCTAAATTGCTCTGATTGTTTAGGAGGAGTACTAGGTAACAAATGCAAAAAAAAAAAAAAGTATTGTTCAGAGATGGGTGTAAAATTCCCATTTGAGTCAAATACTGGGATTGTGCTTAGGTGGAACACATTT
The DNA here is from genome assembly GCA_020086605.1 of Lanius collurio. Taxonomy (NCBI): domain Eukaryota; kingdom Metazoa; phylum Chordata; class Aves; order Passeriformes; family Laniidae; genus Lanius; species Lanius collurio. Next base: position 3,221,493 of record JACBWW010000016.1, on the reverse strand, counting down.
TATTTAAGACATTTCCTACTCAGGAGAACCAGTTTCAGACTGAAGTATCACTACTAACTTCTGGGTTTAAATCAAGTTACGAGTGACAGCCATCCCTTGTGTGCATTTCTCTTCAGAATATTTTTTCAGTGGCTAATCTCCAAAGATTTCACAAAGAAAGTTTTCCTCTTTTATGATCTCTTTTGCTCTGCATTGTTCTTCATAAAACTTCCTTTTGCCCAGAGACATTGTTTGCTCTGTAAGTTCCAGGAGGCTGTAATTTGCCTTGCTGGGACATTCTAATTTTCCATTCCTTCTTCAGACATCCAGGGCCAGCCTCCCATTTAATTCCCACCAAATGATATTGTGGTTAACCACTTCCAAGGAACTCTGCCACAGTTTGTAGAGTGGAATTCTGCACCACTGCATCCATGAACTCACTGCAATGGTTCCCAAGCTGTTGGCTGGTTTTAGGGGACTGCAGTTAGAGAGGCATCCAAAGACAGCAGGAACAGGCAGTGCCCAGGACATGCTGAATCACTGCTCACCCAATGCATGAATGTCACTGACAAAAACAAAGGCTTCTAATTGAAAGGGTAGGAAAATAAAAAAAAAATAGAGGCCTGCAGATGGAGATTACAGAGACATTCCTATGACTCAATTTTTATGAAAATTGGGAAATATTCCTAAAGTGAACACTTGAAACTAACAGGAAATTTCTACTCCTTCAGAACATGAGTCCCTTTGCCATCACCTCCCCTTTCTGATAATTTAGCCTCAGATTTCCTGTTTCCCAGGCAGCCATCGATGTAAGAATGGAAAGCAACTTTTATTTCATAAATTAGGACCTTACCTATAAATAAGGAATATATGAGCTTGCATACTGCTTTCTTCATCCCTATCCTTTGAATCTCTGAGTAGTCAATTTCCAGAGGAATTTATCTATACCCGAAGTCATTCCTTGGACAAGCAGTGAACAATCTGAAGGTAAAAAATCCGTGACTGCATGAAAAATTTACTGAACAGCAAACACAGCCTCAGAGGAGCAGCATGTTCACAGGCTATTCTTAGTCAAGACAAAGGGTAGGTTCACAACTAGGACCAAGACAGCTGGGCACCACAGCTTCTTCAAGCAGCTGTGCTACAAAGGGCCTGTGTGGAGACTGTTTAAGTAAAATATTCCCTGTGCTGACACAAGAACCCCACAGGGTCAATGTCCCAGGTCCTTTTGCAGGGGCCTGCACTTGCTTTAACATGAAACAAAATGCAAATTGAAAATAACAAGCCCAGAACTGGCATAATGTAAGGAAATGAGAATTACATTCTTTGCAGTTAGGACCACATCAGTACTATGTCCAGTTTGATTTTGCAAAGTCATTGCCAATTCCAGTGCTTGAAGATGCAGAATTAGGGTATACTTCCAATAAAATTTTCCTGAATTAAGTGAACGTGCATTTATACATTTTAGATATCTAGTCCATAACACAAAAGAAATTAAATGGTGAAAGAGTTTAACGTTGATAGAATACAGCATTTCCTTTATCACTTTTCAATTGTATACATTAATGCAAGTCCCCAGATAGCTACTTTTCAATTGAACAAGAATACAGAGACATTTCCCTCAAGAATAAAAATCTTTACATAGAATCTCCAAGTTTAGTGGCAATAACAAGACAGAATAACTGGCTGTGAACTTGCACTTATGTGTTTAGTGAATACTCAGTTTTTGAAGGGTATTAGCAAAGGACCACACATTTCTGTTCATTCAAGGAATAGGCAAAGACACTCCTGCCTGCTTTTCAGCACACCAGTGGACCGTGGAGGAACCCATCCATTTGTCATTCAGGACACAAACTGTGACAGAAAGGAACTTCCATCCGCTTTCCAGTATGAAAGAGTTTTCCCCAAACCCCAACTAAACATGCCAACTAAATTGTGTGAAGGGAAAATCCTAGCAATTCCCAATGTTGATGTAGTGGCACTGAAATGCTAATCTGGACATTAATTAATGCTAAATTAGTTACAGTGGAATGAAATTACATCAACATAAATATCAAAAGAGCTAAGCGTAATTTGCTACATAAGAGAAATATTTCTACTTTACATGGGAATTGTAACAAATGATTTTTATGTCATGTTAATTGATGCCAAATAACAGTGAAATTCCCTTGGAAGTGAGTATTACAGTCACATTATTTTCAATAAAAACCCTAATTGCATTGTATGCTGTTAACATAAGAATAAGATTCCCACAGCCTGTACATGGAAACCCAAAATATCATACCACGTATTCAGGGTGAAGCCAAATACCACCACTGTCCAGAAAAAGGCTGACAGAGGGATTTTAAAAGTTCTGTCTACATTTTATTTTATTTGTGAAAGTACCTACCATCCTAAGTGGAGGCTTTCATCTTGGTGAACAATGGATATTGGCTTAAAGCACCTAGAAATATTCTTGGCAGTTTGTACTTGTTTTAATGTAAAGAACCTACTCAAATGGGTATTGGGGTAAAACAATCTCTCACTGCTACAATATTTTGACTTCTTCAAGTGATGATTACTATATTAAAAATATATTCTAGCTAATATCAAAATGAAGAACTGTAATCAAGGGAGATAAGGACAGACTATTTCAAAATGCTTAACAGCATATATATATAACCTTACAGGCAGTATCTAGACCTTATACATTTACTGCTACCATATACAACCAGAAATTCCACAGCTATGCACATCCTTGCCTGAGTAAAAGCTGTGTTTCTCCAAAAGAAAGTCCCTTGTTAGGATTTGTGCAGCAATTATTCACGAAATTCATTAATGGATTTGATGCAACTCTGGACTCAAATAGTTATCCAAGACACATGGGATGAAACATCCCCTTCGGTTTTCAATTGGCTGTGAGGGGAGGCCAGTCAGAATTGATGAGTCAGATTGCACTTGCACTTTAGATTTTCCCAGTAATAGTGAGATGTCGAAGGCTATTCCAAGCCCAGTTCTATTAGGGTACATAATTCCTCAAGTCCTCTTTCAAAAATCTGACTTACAGTCCCATTGACTTCAGTGAGCATGAGTGATTAATGAGCCTTAAGGTTCAGGTGGAAAACCAGAATTACCTGGCAGTGGGGCAATCCATCCATCATCACAATGGATTTGGACTGCTCCAAAGAGTTTAAGGTTGGTTGAGAGGAACTGCTCACACTTGAAAACACAATACACTGCCTGCAAAAACATCCTCAATTCAAGAGGTCTCATTTATTTTACCATTTTGCCTGCAAGAATGAAGAACTGATCTTCCCAAATGTCTCAAGAATAAGTTATGATTTAATGATTAAGGTTTCTGCTACTTTTAATGGCAATACGAATTACTGAATCTGTGACACAAAAAGTATCACAATTCCTCATAAAGTATTCTGAATAAGACACTGACCTTCAGTTCTGACTTGGTTTTCCCCTTTGGTTTTATTCCTCTTAGTAAATTATTCCTTTCTTGTTTTACCTGGCAATGTGAAAAATAAGAGCTAAATAGAGATTTAATTAGAGGGGTTTCAGAAGTTGCATTCTATTGAAAATTCTGTCATAATGAACTGAAAAAGTATTCTTGACTCAGATAACATTTTTTATCAACCTAGCATATAGCTAAAATACTTTGGAATGGTACCATTTTTTAGAATGAACCTTCCTGGAGGATATTTTTAAGTCAGTGTAGACACTCATCCTACATGCCATTCTGATCAATTAAATATGCTTTTGAAAAGTGAAACCAGTATTTTAGACATGCAAATATATACTTTTGTCCAATCAACAGGCTTCCTTTACTCCAGCATTTAGACTAGAAGGTATTACTGGAGGTACACAATAGGCACAGTTGTCAAAGGTTTATGGCACCAAAATGAACCTCTGCATCTGTCTATAAAAGGAGAGTGGATTGGGCACCTGCTGAATATTTTCAAAGGAAAGTGCAAGCAGGGTTTGCTGTATAATTTCCCTATGCAAGCACGAAGATTGCCACATAAATCACATATTATCTTTCAATTTCTTCATAATTGTGCTTTGAAAATCTATAAACCTCCTTTTATAAACAAAAAGAAAGGCCAGTTTTTTTCCCCTTATTCCCACTATTTCACATCACTCTAGACCTGCAGAAGAGCTATAAACTGGGATTAACAGGTTGGTTAGACAGGTTTATAGCTCCTTTATATCCTTGCAATAGTAGATATCAAGCAAAACATAGTCAAATTTGAGCCTGAGGCTCTGAACATTATTCCAGATACAGAGCTAACCTTTTAAATGTGGCATGTATAGCATGTCTGCCTAAGGCTGCAGACAGCTTGAAACAGTCATGTGGCAAGGTATATATTATTTCTTTCATCTCAATGGAGTATTAACTCATAAATCTCATCTGGATGGATATTAGCACAGTTAACGACTTATATGCTGATGGTTTTGTCTTCTGGTTTATTTATCTACCAAAAAAATAAAAGTAATGAGGAAAACTTTTGTATTTTCTAACTAATTTGAACAGTTAAGAAGATGACCAGGCACATAAAGTCCTACAAGTCAAGCTAAGGTGACAATAAAACAAGACTATCCAACAAAGATTTCAGAGTCAGAATAATTTGTTAAACCACAATTGCAACAGTCTTGAGAACACTGGAAATGCCACATAAGAACAACACCCTTTGCACCCACAGCCATGGGTGCTCTACTTGGAGTAGACAACAGAAAACCCCTGAAATTTATATCAGTTCAGTTTGAATTAATTCCTTCCTGGTGAGGCTGAGTTCAGGCATATTTGGTGAACCAAGTTCTAACAGACCTTTCTGTCAAAAAAGCAGCTCTACATGCACAGCATTTCCAGTTAACCAGTTCTATACAACAGGATGTTTCTGATTTGTATCAATATATTTGCCCTAAGAAATCATCATCCAGTGGGAAATACTGGGAGAAAAATCAGCAAAGATCTTGGTGTGTATGTTCAGGTTTACAATTCATAGATCTGTAACTCACTTATACCTTCACACCCTGTAGGTATTTGCCAAACACGAGTGCAGAGCTAATGGACAGAGATGAGGCTTCCTGGACTCTGCCTTTGAAAAACCCCATCCATAAATAGAGGTGGAAACTGCTGTCCTTGGCTGTTCTGTTTGCTAGCCAACAAAAGCTGGCATATTAAAAAGACTGAAAAATTAAAGGGGAAAGTACTAGAAGGATATTCTCCCTCTTCACCTACCCAAATAACTTTCAAAAATGTCTCTTTCAGCTCCTTTCCTAACCTGAAGTAAAACTGAATTAAAAATAGTACTAGTCATATTTTTAATAAATATGCATTTTCATTAAATTTCTTGTAGATTGCTCATTTAGTATTATTTGGGACCAAGCTAAGAGATATTAGTGTTAGCAGATTTAAAAATATTCTTTGCCACTTAGAATGTCTGATATTTCCATAAAATTCCTGCTTCAGTCAAACATTGAGATATTTACTCTGATTTGAAGTCACTAGACACGATGGGAGAGTTTACAAATATCTCCATGCACTTTTGCTTCGGTCCCAAATGCACAAATTGAATCAAAGCCCCAGGTAGCACACTTAAGACATAAATAAGTTTCACCTAATACATACATCCTGCACACACCCCCTGAAAGTTTTAAGCAATAATAAACAGAAATGAACAGCTATTAGCCTGTCACGATAATTTTTAAAAACTCAAGATGTACAAACAAGACTAGCAATACTTTTTGGCTGCTTACTTTTATTTCTGGCACAGAGTAGGTATTCATTAAATTTACCAACAGAAGGTTAAGCAAACCATCACTCCTCCTATTTATGTTTTCTGAATAAAAGGTACTTTCAGTAATTTTATGAGAAACAGAAATAGGAATTTATTACTATGAAAGAATACAAAAATGTAAAGACAAATTTTATTTGCTCTTAATGCTCTTCCAAGACAGAGAATTAATAACTGCCTGTGAGTATGTCACACAGGCTACTTTTATATGCATTAAGAACCTTTTGAAAATACGTATCTTCAAGGAAAACAGCTTGGGAGGATATATCAGGTTTGTCTCAACATTTCCACCTTTTATAAATTAAGCCTTTAATTTGGCATCTTCCATTCCTTTGCTATTGCTCAAGCTAGAAAGTCATGAAACACTTCAGGCAGTGCATCCTGGCAAATTAGCACACACACTCTTGTTTGGTGCTTGAAAACACTCATGGCTCCTCTGCATTCAGGGCATGATGTTCCAGTTCCCAACCCTTAGTTTCACAGGTAGCCTAAATATGTGCATGACATATACTGTTCCTATTTTCAAGTCAAACCCTCTAATCTGAAAAAATACATGCCTGAATTCTTGTGAGTGCCATTCAAGTCTCTTGCTTTCCTTCTGCACAGAAAAACACTTGGGAGGACCTTTTCTGCCATCACAGATGACCCAAAGACTACGATATCCACTGTTACTTTTTTATCTGCCAGTTCAAAATCAAAATAAATAACTTACAGTAACTGATCCTACAAATAAGGCTGTTAAGTACAGACAGATCATTTCAACCTACCTTATTTTAGCACCATCTTTCTCAGTTATTTACATGTCAGAGTTGAAGTCCTTCAAAATGGGTTTGGAAAACCTGTGGATTAGATCTTTAAAAATCCTATCCAACATAAGGCTAAGACAGTACTGGTTTGAAAATCAGATTTGTTTGAAATCTTTGAGTCTATTCTGATTGCTTTCTTCTAATTCAAAATTTTTCCAACAACATACCTCAAATTTTAAGCTGTTTTTTCATCCATCAAATACAACTGAAGTGTAACAAAGTAAATGAAATTAATAAAATGTTAAGAGAAGGTCTTGGAAACTGACCTTAAACAGCAGTAAGTTGATGGCTGTAGACTTACCATCATGCACTGAGACATCTTAAAAGGTGCAAGAGATAGAAAGTTACAGAACAGGTGATATGAAAGTTGTGTTCTCCTAAAACCAAACACAACTCACCTGGGAAGGAATCCGGATCTACTGTTTTTCAGAGTGTGCCAAACCAACACTATTAAAAGCTCCACACTTTCAGTGCCTTTGTCAGATTAAATGAGAGGATTCTCACACCACTCTGAGACTGAGCTGTACTTGGCAGAAAAGGGCTCTAAATGGTATCTGATTCAACACTCATCCCCACTGAGAAAGGGATTTGGGCACTGCAGAAAGCCAGCCACGATTAAATCTGGGTTATGCATCACTGATTTAAACAAGGCTTTTATGCACATTTACACAATGCAAAGCTTTTGATATAGTTCCAAAATAAAAATTGCTAAAACTTTGCAGCTGTAGAATTCATTTAACAAACTATAGCTCCAAGAATGGTTGCCAGATTTCCAGCTACACTTTCAGGGCAGAATTTGATTGGGTGTTTAAAGAATAAAAATGGTCATGCGGCATCTGTGAGAAAGCATTAGTGCCTCTGAAAATAATCATGGTGGTGCTTTAGCAAAGTACTGAGGATAAGACCCAAGCCGTGGATCTTTAGATAGCCTAACATATGTTTTAAGAAGATTTTAGATGTCCTAAATCTAAAAGTAAGCCACAAAACCTAAGGACTAACTTCTAAACACACCTAAATTTTGGCAGAAATCCAACTCATGCATCCAAAGATGCTGTTCTCCCTTACACAAAATTCTCTTTGGTGATTAAAATAAACTTCTAGGCACACCTTAAAAATAGAGGAAGTGAACCCCTGCCACTTTGTCCCCAGTAAAATGTTGCCTACCCTAGTCATACCCAAAATATATGCATGCTGATTTTTTTTTACAGTCTTTAAACTTTTACTATCCCTCCAGGCCTGAAAATATAATTTTGGAAATGCACAGAGAAACTTAATTCTGGCAAGTTTCATGCAGGATTTCAGTGCCCAGTTTCTGCCTTAAGCTGATAAAGGTTCACCTAGTACTCCTGATCAGAGTCTAACTAAATCACGTCTACACAATCAGACAAATGCAACTTTCTTTAAAAGGGAAAAAAGAAAACAAAACAAACTCCAAACTTCTTGTGTAATACTCTAGTAAATTTTGGAAAGAGTGATCAAAGTGCCTACCTACTTTTTGCCCAAGGGTGCTCAGATTTCTGTCTCTCTAGGGAGGACTTTGACCAAATATCTTGAGGCTTATTCAACATGGGAAGCAAAGAAGGGCTTTCTCTGACCCTCATGCACAAACTCTGCTAGAAACAGCATTGCAGGAGGTACAAAAACATAAAAACTAAGAACAAGAGTGAAAAAGGAGAGGGGCTGAAAGCACTAGGGCAATATTTTTGCCAGCTTATTCAGCTGTAGCTTTATTAAATTTTGAAAGTGCCATTACTTTAAATTCTCTGACTGAATATCACCAGAAGGATTGCCAAGCAGTGCAACAGGCAGCCTGTGAAAGGGGATGAGCCATTGTCCCTGGTGGTATTTAAAAGCAGGTGTGGTACTTGGCTGCAGGGTTTAGGGGCAGGGGGTCAGACTCTGTCTTAAAGGTCTCTTCCAACCTAGACAATTCTATGATCTTGAGATAGAGGATAATTTAAGCTTTACAGAATTGCTGGCTTTAGGTCTGTGTTATATTGAAACATGATCATAACAGCTCTTTAAGGCCACACCTAACAAGAGCTCAGCATTAGACTGATGAGATGATTTTTAAATTCCGGACATAACACATGTCACCATAAATACTTTGAGGTCACAATAAATACTTTGGGATGCTTCTGGAACTCACTGCAAATACCAAGTCATGTCTCCTTGTGTGCCCTGTATTTAATGCATGGTAGCAAAATGCTGAACACTCAGACAGTGCTCTGAAGTAGTTCAGATTTAACAGGAAAACAAACTCCTACCACAAAAAGCTAATACTAGTCATGGTGATAAATAATGTGAAAATCTCAGCAGCACTAATCCCTCTTACACGAAATGATGCCCAACTACAGTTCCCACAGCAATTACCTCCCAGGGCCATAATGAGGTGTGCTATGAGCACAGCCTGCTTCTCTCTGGAGTGCCCAATATTGCCAGGGACAAGAGAGAGGATGCCAGTCATGCCCATCTCTCATTCTGCAGCATCATTCTTAGGAAATGCATATGGAATCCTCCAGACATGACTTGGGAGGTACCCACAAATATATAGGCATGAAATAACCCATAATACAATTCAGTAAAGATGTGCAATACATTTTACATGATGTAAACAAAACTCAACTAAAAACCAATGTAACAAGCAGAGAAAACTCATTTGGTAAACAAGATCCTTCAAAAGGCAGCATTTACTGTCCTCAGAAAGAGCACACCAATTTGAAGCAGATAAGTAAGGACCATTATCAAAGGGATAATAACCATCTCATACTTATGCATGCAGCATAATGAACAGAAAAGCACAATAAGGCAGATATGTTAGATTAGCATAATTTTATTCCACTATTCAAATGTGTAAGTTGCAAATGGGTTTTGTTTCAATTACTGCTTTTCTCCATGGGTTTTAAACATTTTATTCAAAACCCAGACTCTGTTTTATTTTGGTTTTAGTCCATTATCTGCAATTACCATCTACCTTGCCTCTGTCTTACCAACGAATACAGCTTTTCAACTATCCCAACAGTCTTAAGAATATAATAGACCATTAGTTACATTTTCTAGTAATATCTTCACAATATTTCAGATAGGTTTTGTAGAATGTTTCTCTCCTTTCTTTACTTGGTTATATATTTAACTTCATCCTTTGACTAAACATTCTCTCTGTCAGAAATTCAGTATTTACAACTTTGAACATTTTTTTCAGAATATTTTACTCCTGTTAGACCTGCCTTCTTTAACAATTTACATCCATTGAATTAGGCAATTGCATATAACTTAAAAGTATGAATCAAGAAGTAATTGCTGCACATTAAAGTCTAACCTACTGTACATGAAAAACTACCTTATTTAATCTATTTACTTGTATTCAGATTATCAAGTTGTTCTTAAAGGAAAGCAATCATCCAAAGATGACAGTTTAGATTTTAACTAAAAGAGAAGATAGCAATGCCCTTAGGGAATTGTTCCAAAGGCTGGTCACCATCACCAGTACAGAAAACAATAACACAGAAACCTTGTATGGCTTTTTGTTTCACTTCAAGTACTGACAGTTGTGACATTTTCTTGCAGACTCACAGGCTATTTTTCCTACCTCTGACGCTGCTGCTGCAGGAGAAGAAAAGATAGTGTCTGAGAGGCAAGTCTCACATAAGAAACTCCATCTATCTATAAAGTAATTCCAGAGGCAACTTCTTTGGACTGCTCAATTTTTTCTGTACCTTTTCTCAAGCACACCAGAACTACACACACTGCTTAGTTAAAAGGCTAACTGCTGTCATCTAGAGAAATAAAATTACCTCTGCAGACTCCTACACTCCTCTGCTTTCACAGTTAAGGCTGACACAATCCCTGGTGGCCATGATACAGCTCTGAGAATTTACTGGTTTAGAACATCAGTGTTTAATTTTGCTGGATGTTCTTGCAGCCCAACATTAGCACACAAAGCAGATTTTGAATTTTGGCTTGTTCTGACTCCAAACATAAGCCCAATCTTCACAACTTTTCTAGTTAGTGGTGTTGGGCTCCAAGGATGACACTGAGGCACTGGAGTGAGTCAAGAGAAGGGGAATGGAGCTGAGGAATAATTTGGAGCATGAGTCTGAAGAGGAGCAGCTGAGGGAGCTGGGGGTGCTTGGCCTGGAGAAAAGGAGGCTCAGGGGAGACCTTATAGGTCTCTAAAGCTCCCTGAAAGCAGATTGTGGAAAGATGGGGGTCAGTCTTCCCAAGTAAGGACAGGATGAAGGAAATGGCCTTGAGTTGCAGCAGGGGCAGTTTGGATGGGATATGAGGGAAAACTTCTTCCCTGAAAGGGTTTTCAAGTACTGGAACAGGCTGCCCAGGGAAGTGGTTGAGTCACCATCCCTGGAGGTGTTTAAAAGACCTGCACATCCTGCAGATGTGCTTGGGAACACGATTTAGATGTACTGATGGAGGTGGCAGTGCTGGGTTATGAGTTGGACTCATTGGTCTTGGAGGTCGTTTCCAAGCGACCCTATGATTCTAACTACTGATCATTCAACAAGTGCAATTACAAAACCTTGAAAAAACCCACCTGCTTTTGCTTTAAAGAGAAAAGGAAAGGGCAGCTATCTAGAAGCAATTTGACTGATTAAAGGTCTTCTATATGAGAACAACAAAATTGTACTGACTGTATTTAACAGACAGGTGGTCCACTGTGACACAGACTTTATTAGAGTTCAAACACAGAGCTGCAATTAGGAGGCCAGGGAAACAGGAGTGCAGGATTATTGTAAACATTATCTGATAAGATAGGGTGCTCTGGGAAACTAACAGTAAATAAGAAGGGACAAGAGCCCTCACTGTATCCTTGGGATAGGAATTGGTGCAACTACTGTGTGTGTATCCTTCCAGGACAGCCTGAAAGCTACCACAGAATATGGAGAATACAGATAACAGAGGCACAAAAAAGGAGAAAGTTACTGAAATACATTCAGTAATTGCCTGTTTCCTTTCAGCTGAAAGGCTATCTAAATAGGATGTTCAAAGATGCTAACATAATACCTTATTGAAATCACTTCCAATAACACAAAATAGCTCGTCAGCCAGGGAGTAATAAAACAATTAAACTAATAAACTGAAAAGCAAATAAAACTACAATTCTTCCAATCATGCACTACCATATTTCCCTATATTACTATGTTGACTTGCATCTAAACTAATGCCCTCTAAACAGTTTCCTCATAGACAGCAAGAGATAATAATGTCTGCACTGGTTTGCAAGGCAGTTGAGAAAGTAACGGTAATAAGAAATAGTAATTTAATTATGATGCTAAACAATATTTCCTGAGCTACACTTTTTTGTTTCACAACATGCAGTGGGGCATGGTCTTGTATCAGGTGATGGTGAGTGACTGGGGATGTTGGGTTTGGCACAGCTTGCAGTTGTTGAGACTTCTGTGAAAGCAAAGTCCTTCTCCATTGGCTATATTTGCTCTTGCTCCATTTCACAACTTGATTTGCTGTTAGAAGGCATTTTTTACATAGCATCAATGAATTTATTTGCTTTAGCACAAAACCAGTTCTTCCCTAGAAAGTCTGATGCAGTAACATAAGAAATACTGACATTTCAGTAACACTGAAATACAGAAAGGATATACCACTGCTTAGTGTGGTATTGACCTGTTAATATATTGTGACTTGTTAAATGAAGCTTTTATTTTATTAAACCAAGAAACTAAGACTGCTCGAGACTAATCACTTGAAACACAAAATACAAAACAGCCTCCTGTCTATTTGTATGTTTATATGTATATAAAGTTATTGGTTCAGTACTCTGATTTCTAGGAATTAAATAATCCACAAAAATATAGAATACAGTCTAGTGCTACCTAATCAAAACACTTGAGGATCTTATTAAGGTTAAACAAATCTAAGGAACCAACTATGTCTTTTTACTTGTCATTATGCTACAGATCTCTTTCTGTTTGAAGATGGTTTGCAATGCAGCTCTGCAGCAAAAAGCCAAAGCCACAAGGGAACACCTTTTTTCTCCACCCCTTTTAATCAGTGTTTGGTTATATACAATGGATTTCTGTCATAACCATTAGTAATTCTGCAATTAATTTAACAACATAGAATTTCATTAATTGCACACACTCCCCCCAAGAATGAATACTTTTAGTTTCTTGACAAACCTCAAAGTCAGAAGAATCCAGAAACTAAACCTATCACCTCCTTCTAGCAATAAGAATCACAAAAATTAATACTCATGCTGAAGTGAGTTGACTTCCCCATGAACTCAAAAACACTGGATTTCATGTGGAAAAAATGTTGATAAAATCTGTTTCAGTTAAGTAAAATAAAAGTCTACATCAACAGGATTTTTTCCCTTGACAGTATTTGCTTCAGTTGGTTAGAGTTGGGTTCAATAATTCACCCTTCTAAAACTGAATGTTGAAAACCTTTTCCTACTCTGACACTCATCCTATGGGAATGCATGGCAGTACTTTGTCTGAGCAAGTAAGAAAACTCCCAAGTCTGTATGTAAGGTCTGATATTACTGAGGACTTTGGAAAAAACCTCTGGCCTGTCTTTCCACTCTGAAACAACTCCAGTCAGTACCTCAACAGTGTCAGAATCATTTAGCAAAAACACCCCAGTGCTGGAAGTCAGGATCTAACCAGATATGCTACAGCTACAGGTATTAGAATTGAGTGCAAGAGAGAAACAGACCTCTGTCTAATGTATGTACTCATTCTATTATCCCGCACACACTCAGACTTGCAAAAGCATTTCTAAATTACCTTTGACAGAAAATACACTCCTCCAAAGCTCTGCTTACTCATATGGCTCTACATTAATAATCAGCAAGAAAATCAAGAGCACAAGATTAAAACGCTTTTGAAGTTATTAAATACACACCAGCATATTGGATACTGGTGTTCAGGAAGATTAGAAAAGTGTGCACCTTGTACATGGTGTGTGAACAGAGATCACTCACAGCTTGCATTAAAAACCACTTGTCATTTGGCATAGCATGGATATCTAGCTGTTTAACTGGAAGGGAATCCCAGAAATATTTTTATAAGTATTGCCATAGCTCCATTAAGATCAATGGTTCCAATTAATTGAGTTGGATGGAGATAATGACATAGGGTATTTTATTATATTTATGAAGTTCAGAGAAGTAAAATGGAACCTTAAAATCGTACTTGAAAAGTAGTTACATTTTTTTAGTTCTTTGAAAAATAATTTACCTGATCTCTCTAATCTCAAGTCTAAATCTTTCCTTTTGTATCCAACTGTCATAGGGTCCTGTGATGTGAAATGCTTTAAATCCAGTGCTACCTCACACACCTAAACTGCCCCTCTCAGAAGTGTACAAGACACTTGGGTGTTGCTCGTGCCCTTCACAGGATCTTTGGATGGCCATGGCATACCTGGCTTAGTTATCACCACCTTTTCACAGCAGAACTTAAAAGATTAATTCACAGTTTCTCCCAAATGTAATATTCACTGTAAATTCCCTGAGCTTGCAAATCTTAAATGTTTCTAAAATATTTACAGAGGTCTCTGCTTCTGCTGTTTTCATGATGCAAACACGTTCACATGAAAATGTTCATTTCATATTAAAAGGATAACTTTTTTGTTGACCAGAACATGCTGAAACTAATGGAGAGATCGTCTAACTTTTCAATTCACCACAGTAATTCCTATAAAATAGGAACCCAGTGACAGGTTTTTTAGTAGCTAAATTAACTTATTTTATCTGCTTTCACAAATATCTAAGTTTGCAGTCATCAAAATATTCTTGAAAGTTTTTTCTTGCTTTATTTTTCCTTTGCAACTACTTAACCAATTCTTTGCAATAGTGGACAATTCTTTATCTTTAGCTAAAGTTTAGCTGCCACATAGAAGACTCAAGTGAAAGTCCACTGATAAACTGTTGAGATTCATAGTGCCTGTATTCTAGTTTCCAATATACTTTTATTTTAAACTAGGAGCATTCATCCTTGTTTCAGCCGATCCTGGGACAGTTCATACAAGGCCGTGTGTAATTATGTGTGACATCCTTGATTTTAAAGTCTTGATAAGAACAATGGTTTGTGTTGATGTATTGCAAGATGTACCCACAAGTTAACAGTGAGAGCACCTTAGCAGTGCCTCCTTAACATTCAGCAAGTTTGTTATTGTTCCTTCTGAGAATTTAGTTGTTTCTCCTGTGCACTGCCCAGAGCGAATCAAAAAACCTTCCCCTAAACAGCCAAGTGAACCAAGGCATAAAAACACGAGACATGAACGATAGCCTTATGCAAACCCCACATCAGAAAGGTATATAATTCGCTCAAAAAAAAAAGTTTAAAAAAACATGTACTTTAGGAGCTTAGCAAAGAATTCCATTTATTCACCAGATTAGAAAACAAGAAAAAAGAAAAACAACAAACCCCAACAAATGCCCAGTAATTTCTTTGTTACAAATCCAGCATACTAGACAGATTAGCTCTATTTCAGGTGAAAATCAAGCCCTGAAAAATATGCATAATACTAACAGATTCAAGAAACACCGTGTAGACAGCTCTTGAAACAAAGGCCAATATTAAGTGACCTGGATCACTAACTAGAAGTAACTTTCTTCTTTGAACAGCAAAAATTCTTTTGGCACTATGGTCCTAATTTAGTACTTTGTTTTGGTATTTTAAGATAGATGACAATGGTCATAGGCAAAAAAAAAGCAAGTTAGTGTACTCACATACATTCATTTTCACAGTACTATCTTCTGCTGTGCTTATCAGTACCATGAAAGAACCTAATCATTACCAGAGGCGGTTGCAGTGAAATATAAAAATGGATCTTGCCACAGAACTGATTATTAGAGATTTAAAGGAGCTAGAGGAAATATAAATGCCTGCACAAAGTCAGTGAAAAGTCAATATTTCTTTCTGTAATACAAAGATTTTACAAATGCTTCCTAAAAAAGAAGTATTTCTGTAGAATGGTGCTTCTCTTCTGAGACAGAAATCCTTTCAGCCTTAGAATGTTCTTTTTCTTATCTACTTCTGACTAATTAACATTGAGAGCTTTGGCTTTGTAGTATATTTGCCCTGCATGTTGTTAAATTGGTCAAGTAATAAGATATGACAATGCAAGTCAGGTAGTTAGGAGATAATCATTTTGCCTCTCCAAGAAAAGGGATGAGGAGGAGATAAAGCCAAGTGTCCTTCACAGTAATGGCTGTAATCACTTACCAGTGCCCATTCCCTGTGGAATTTCCCATTCCTCCAACAAAGCCTCACCTGCACAGGGCCTGCCCAGGTGCACTCATGGACAACCTATGTGGGCACTACACAAACACACATTTTGCACTGCCCATACATTTGCATCTGATCACATTACTGACCTTTACAAGTGACCTGACTACTGAACAGTGTTGGTGGTGTCAGGTGAAGCACAGAAATCAAAGTTTCAATATAAAGACAACATTCTGAAAAAATGAACATCTCAAAAAACTGTTGAACAGAATCAATCAAAAATCCTCAAACTTGTTTTCCTCATTTCCTAATTCATGTTAAAAGCTCAATCTGATGCTGATATACAGATCTACAGAGCATGTGTGAACTTATGACTTCTCCAGTAAATAACTAAATGCAAAGGAAAAAAACTGTGAAAACATCATGAAACTTAAGTGTCTTCAGGAGTCAATTACTAAAATATTAAGGTTTCAGATTTAAATGAGAAAACTCTCATTGATGAAAAAAACCAAACATTGTTAATTAATTGTTTGCAGATGGATCCCAGAAAACACAGGGTTTGAAAATAAACGTTAGAAGTAATTTATGCAGGTTTTGTTCAGAGTACTCCCTGAAGCCTTCTGAATATCCCTTTGCAAAAGTTTTTTCACAAAATTGGTGGAAAGTTCAAGCTAAAAGTGAAGGGTGTTAGGGTAGGCAAAAAAAACCTCTGTACACAATTTAGAGCTCTGTGACACCTCCTACAGAATTCTTAACTCTGGAACAAAAAATGCCCCCCTCTAATTTTCATGCAAGGAGTTGTCTTAAGAGCTCAAGTTTTCTCTTTTGAAATGATCAGGCTGAGTGGTATTTTGGACATCATTAGTTTGACCAAAAATATATTCTAAGACTATATTGTGGTTTACTTGCTCCTGAGATTAAATAACTTGTTTTTTTATCCTTCTACTGAAATTCCCTTCCCTATAAGATTCAATTTTGCCATTCTCATTTTTAGTTATGGAATACCTTTATTTCCAGAAATTAACTTTAATGAACCTCTGATTTTCTGGGCAATGACCTCTCTTGAAAACATCATTTGCAAAACTGAACCCAAATTCTGCTCAGTTTTTAGGTGGGGATTAGAAGAAGGAATTTATGACCAAATATTTATCATAAATACCACACTCAACACTTGAACTGAAGCAACAAAGTAGAAACAATCCCCTGCTTCATATTCAGCAGAAGAACCTGGCTTTTTCATCTTGTTCAAGTTCTGCTTAAAATTAATCATCCATCAGGATCACATACTCCTTCATTGATAACACCCCATTTTTGTGAATTGAGAGGAAGAAGTTTCCAAAGGAATGAACAGCTGCAGCTCAAAAACTTTACTTGATTTGCATTTGCAGAACAAGAATCATGGCTCGTGCTGAACTCCTGTTCTAAATCACAGTTTCTCTGGGCCTTTAAAGGCCTTGGAGAGCTCTCTGCTCTCTCTTGGCCCACATGTCTAAAACAAAACAGTATAAACAGAATAGAGCTATGATTTCACTGTTTCCATTTTCTTCAGACTTGAAACAGTTTCTGTTTTGCAGTTTGCTTTTCTTCTTCAACAAGTTTGTGTCCAGAGGAAGATAAATACTGAGAGTAAGAGAAATGAGGAAGATAGTGCAAGTGTACAAAAAAGGTTGTTTTTCTGATTATAAAACATGCATATCATTTTTCATATCTATTTCTAATATTTTTAGGATTTGGTTTACTTTTTATATTAATAACATTTAGTGTAGTAATAGCCAAGTGCTTATTTTTATTAATGTAGGTTTGTAGGCACATGGATCACCAGTACGTTTAAACATTAATCTGCAGCACATAAATCTGTTTATATTTCCCTGGTTATAATACTGTGCTCAAATAGAGTATGTAACTTGAATAATGAAAATGAGGAAATTATGCAGAATATGTGAATTTTACTGTCGTAAAATATTTCTTAGCATTTATCTACATTTATTCACAGTAGCTCTCTTTTAAAAGGATAATTCAATGTAACTAAAATAGCAGT
Source organism: Lanius collurio (assembly GCA_020086605.1). NCBI lineage: Eukaryota > Metazoa > Chordata > Aves > Passeriformes > Laniidae > Lanius > Lanius collurio. Next base: position 3,203,678 of record JACBWW010000016.1, on the reverse strand, counting down.
GATCATATCACATTATGGCTCTGACAGTCTGGCCTATCAATTACACAAAAGGCTTCAGATACAGACTTCCAACACCAGAAAGTTCTAAACTTTATCTCCCTCATCTCCTTTTCCTAAGCTTACATTATTTTGTAGCAACACAATTGTCTTGGGCAGTCGAGTAGAGAAATGCAGCAGCTTCACTACTGGCTCTGCAGTCTCACATTTCAACCTCATGCATTTTACCCTGAGGTTGACAACTACCATGGATAACCCTAAACTACTAATTCCTCTACTGCTGTATTCTGGGAATCCCATCTTTAGGGATGGTACATCTACTGTGGATATGTAAAGCATCCCACTCTGACTCACATACTCACAATTTCCAGAATGTTAACCCATATATTCCTTTAATTTACCTTAACTTGTCAGGGGATTTGTATTTAGATTTTTTCAGGAGTAAGGTTGTTTTTTTGTTTTGTTTGGGGTTTTTTTGGGTTTTTTTTAATATGTTAAAGGTTTCTACATTGTGAACTTTACACCCATGTATTTAATACTCCAACTCTTTCATTATTAAACTTCAATTACCTAACATGCTGTTAGATCTATATTTATCTATAAACACACCTCTATTGTGCCCAGTAAGCCTACATAAGGGATTTAAATTAAACCAGTATTTACATTCTGGAACTGGGTAGCACAAGCCCTTTTTTCCTTGCACTTTATCCAGTATCAGAAGAAAAGCTGTACAATTGCTGCTGCATAGTTAAAAAAAATTCACTGCAGAGCAGTTCCCTGAATTTTGGCATAAGTTTAGTGTCTCACACACATAATCACAAAGTATCAGTAGACTGAGAAAGCAGCTGACATATTCCTTAACAGCTACAGTTCTACCTAGTCAAATATTCAGGGAAAAAGTTTAGCAGGGATAAAACTGCAGTAAGACAGAGAGAGTTTAGCAATAAGTTGCAAGCCCAGATATGACTGGACTTGGACAAAACAAGCAGTTACCTGCAGAAGAAAAGCACAGAAATAGGAGAGGACTTATCCCTACCACCTCCCACAGCCCACTGAGTGCCATCACAACATTCATTTTCCCCCCTCAGCCCAGGTGTCTGAACCATCTCTGCTTTCCTTGCCTTTAGATTGTTAAGTACAACTCGTTAGAATGAACCAAATCCCACTGTCCCACTGGGTGCAAGTCCTCCACATACAGTGTCTCCCCACTTTGGGGCTCATAGAAGGTTAAATTCTTTCACTGGCATACAATTAACTGCAAATAATTGACTCTCTTTGCCTTGCATAAGAAGAGCTATGTGGAAAAACCACGAGTTCAATAAGTTAGCAAGAGCCTCAATTTGCTTTTGATTAATTTTCAGTGTTTACGCTGTGCTTAATAGATTGTTGTTGGAGAGAGAGACAGTAAAAATTCCTTCTGGTAAACAATTTAGTTTAAGAATTAAAATTAGAGATAAATAATGATCCAATTTTATTGAGACTGACTGCAACTGAGAAGAATGCAAATTGAAGCATCTTGATGGCAAATTAAGTTGTTTCATTATCTTTTATAAATTGCTTTGGGAGGATTCACTCTTGGCTAATGAGTCTAAAACTGAAGACCAAATTACTTTTTTTTCTTCCCTGGGAGTTTCAGTCTTTGAGGTCAAAGGGAGTCTCTCAAAGTGACTCTAAAAGAGCCTGGGCCCATGACAATTACTAGAAGCAGCCATCACTCTCATGCTAGCAGCACTAAAAAGTGCGTCAAAACCCAGCAAAAATTGATCCACTTCTAATCCATTTCATGGTCATTTCAATTAGTGTCCTTTCTCTCAGAGGTCTTCACAAAGTGCGAGGTCTATTGCTTGAAAAACAATATACACTCACCATACTATTGAAAGTTCAAATGAACATAAAATCAAAGAAAAACTGTAAGAAAAAAAATCAGAATCAGTCACACTTAAAGATACTTTTGAAGGTTATCTGGCCCATTTTCCTGCTCTTATCATCACTTTTCACAGGAAAAATGCAAACAGCATGTGGTTATGTTGAAAATGCATCTTAAGAATACAACAAGGAACTCCAGAGTGAGATCCAGTGTTGTGTACCAATCAGTGCTGTACTGGCACCATTAGTGCATTATCACTGTCATTATTAACCACGATAATGTGGGAGCAGCCAGTGACTCCTATCACATACACACAACACTCGTACCAATGAAACCTCCTGCGCCTCCAGCCCAGTTTAAACCAGCATGCCATCGACCCACAGAAATGGGAGTCAGCCAATGCTGACCCATCCTGAATCCCTGGCTCTTGGCTGGGGGCCCAGGGCTGCCCATGGCATTTCCATCACCAGCTCAGGCATCTGCCGTGTCTGCCTTTGGATGTTCTGGCTTAGGTGGGTGGTACATGCCCATGGCCTTGTCAGTCACATCAGCCCCTGAGTAGTTTCAGATTTTCTGTCTTTCTACATCTTATCAGCAGGCTGATAAACAGTGACTTCTTAAATTTTGTCCCTGGGTTACAAAGAATGCCAAGTTTTTACAAATTTATCTGTGCTTCTTTGCCACATTAACCTAAAGCTTTACACCAGGATTGCTGCAGGCCACAGCTTTCACCTAAGCTGTATTTTGCTTGTTTTCCCAGCTCAGTACAGAGCAGGAGAGGGGCAGACTCTCCTTGCCCAGAGCAGGGCAGGCAATGTCCCATGACTGCACTCTAAAAGATGGTCTCCTCACCTCCTGCCTTTGGAAATCTGGTTTCATAAAATGAAGGTCTGCCTGTGAGTTTGTTTTGGTTGTTATGGACCCGAAGATCCCCTCCAGTGTAGGGATTTGGGGGAAGTAGCAGTGTATTTTCTGTGAGTGTCTGCCATATTTGTACACAATTGTGTAGCCAGTGAAGGTAAGAGCAGCTTCTCTCCAGCCACTGGGACACTGCCCACAGGCAGCCTGTAAGCAGCAGCCATCTGAACAAGGTAGGATGCACTGACAGCCACCATGTAAGGCTCAGTTGGAAGAGCCAAAACTGGCTCTTCCAGCACTTCAGACCAAACTGGTTTTGGCCCACAGAAAAGCCTTCATGAACTCCAGAAGGCACCACAGAGAAGAGATGCTCATTTAGCTACTTGTTTCCCTTGTCACGGAGTTCTGGCCTCTATCCCTCAGATATTAAGTACTGTCAGAGACTGATGCCACCAGAGCCACCATGCAGCATCAGACTCCTGGCATCTTATTTGGCACTGCTCAGAAGCTCAAGAGAACTTTCTAACTTCATGTAAAGTAACAGAAAAGAACTTCAGGTATGCCATCTCCATGCACTTTGGTCCTGTGCTTCCATATGTAAAATAAATTTTTCAGATTCAAATAAGCTGTTTTTAAACAAGACACGGAATATTAAAATATTTCCAGAGTATGTTTTTCCAAACCATTCCATGGATACTGGGGAGTCACAGTAGCTTATTTCTGATCTCACACTTTGCCAATTTCCATAATTACAATCTCACAGGCTTTGGTTTTCATCTTAGCAGTTCCACTCAAGTGGCTCTCATTACAATTTGTATCCTAACCCCAGGATGCTGCCAAGATTCCGTGTGTTTGGAACAGTGACACAACCTGTTCTGGAATCCATGCTGCTTTCGTTTTGCTGTGCCAAATTCCATACTGGATTCCATTTTGTAGCGTTCTGTAGAGGTACACCTTGGAAAGAGTGTAACACTGGGCTTATAAGGCTGTATAAAATAAAATATGAACTACTAATCTCAGAACCCCATCTCTCTCACATTTTCTATTTTTTCTACTTTGGTTAAAGAAGCAGTAATTCCTAAGATTCAACAAGTTGGAGCACTTCAAACAGCCACCAGTGGATAGCAACCTAAGTGACTCACGATGTATAAACTCGGTGTGGAAACCAGAATTTGAGCAACTGCATTGGTATTCAAAGTACTTGCTTTTAAATACATTTGTTAGTTTATTATTGCTAGATTCAGCCCTCCAAAAAAAATTCACACAGAGAAGTTGCTGCTGGAAGTTATGTTCTACAAAGAAAACAAAACAAGACAACTATCCATATTGCTTATAAGAAATTCTAATAACACAACATATCTCATTCTTGAAATCCCCACATGGTAGAAAAGATAAATGGAACCTGCCACAGCCTTACCAATGGAAGAGTTAAAACAAAATCCATACAATAAATACCCTTAACACTATTGATATTTTCAGTGATGTCTCAAAACATGGTACACATGATCCCCAATGTGTACTTTGGCCATCACATTCCATACAGAAGCCTGGCTAAATAGACTGGTTTGCAGAATGAGGACAACAGATTAAGAAAGTAAAAGACCATTTTATAAGCACTTGTGTGGGGGCCACTAAGTTTTATGCCTTGTCTTCAAGTGCAGCCAGCACTGCCTTAGACCTCACGATGATAAATGAGTGGTTTCATGACTGACCTGCACAATCTCCTCTGTGAATGCCAGGAACAATTCCTTCTGCAATTCATGAAGTGCCCACCCTGAAACTCACAACAAGCATCTGCAGAGGCTGCCACAGCAACCCCAGCAATCACCTCACCCTGGAACTGGGCTGGAAACAGCCTGGGCTTGGTCACCTCCTCACTCACCTGCTGATCCTTCCAGCAGATCCTTCCAGCCAACTGGGCAGAGGTGAGGTCTGTTTCTTACTTGAACTAAAGCAGATTGAATAACAACAAAATCTCTGGCCCCATACTGAGCATTTCCCTGACTAATTCTGCTTTTCAGTGACTATATTGACTCCAGCAGGAAAAGCACAGTTCCATCCAAGAGATATCATGGAGCTCAAGCTCATATGTTTAAATCTTCAGAAGGAGCAGGAAATTTTACCATCATTACAGCTAAGTTGAATTGTTACACCTTAAACCCCTAATTTTTGAATTCAAATCAAGCCTTACAAAATAATATGTTCCTATCATTTCTGATTCCTGAATCTTCACTTTTGATTGCTTTAAAATAGTGATAGGAAATATGAGTTACAAGCAAATAATATATCTACCAGAGATCAAGCATTCTGCATGTATTTTTGATGGTTACATTACATTATTTAATATTTAAATATAATTCAATAATATTTGACTGTCACTTTTCAAATCTGAGGAGCTCGAGGAGGAAGACAGCCTATTTATACAAAGCACATAGCACAACTACATAGTAATTAATCAAAAGCTCTTTCAAATTATTTTCACTCATCCTTCACATCCAGAATAGAAATCAATAACAGGAAATACTTACATTAAAGTAGTTTTGAAATCAAGATAATTACAGAAATTTCTGACATCTTCAGAAAATAAGCAAGAGCAGAGTTTGCCAGATTAAATCTCTAATGTGAGGTTCATTATCAATAAACTGAACAGTTTTGTCCCTCCAAACATTAAACAAAAATCCTTCTAAATAATCACTGGGCCTTAAAATTAACAAGTGCCATGGAGCTTTATAAAGTGTAGGTTTTTTTACACTATGCTGCAGATAAAAGCATCTTCCCTAATTTTTTTCTTCAAGCATTCTTCATTCGTTTTTTAGCCATGCTGACTTTTAATTGAATGGAACATCAGAAGTTTAAAATTGCTCCACTATAACATGAAAGGGGACGTGTTTTCAAACTGTAGTATTAAAATTCAGATCTGCATTACTTCTCATTCTCCTCAGTTAAGATTTTTCCCAAAATACTGCTTCTTTGCAAATGCCAGAGGAAAACAATCAATCTTTAATACAGAAAGATACAAACTCTCTATTGATTTGGTGAAGTCTAATCTGATATCTAAATGTAAATTATTCACTTCAGTAGCTTTGTTTTTAAGCCATTAATTAAAAGTGTGACATATAATAAGCCATTAGTTTTGTTTCTTACTGTTTTCCTCTTTTCCTATATCTGATGTGCTGTAAAGAACTACTCAAATCCTATAGTCTTAAGAGTCCATTGCTACTAATTTTCTGTATTCATCAAAAAAACCTTAAAGGCTTCTAATAGATGATAAAAAGATAAGGATATGATTCTAAAAAGATGAACAAGACCCCACATTAACAAGATTCTGCCAGCAAGTAGTTGTGGGGGAGGGAGGTGAGTGAATGGGACTTTCAGTGGGAGAAAGTTCACACCAGTGAAAGGAAAAGCAAGCATCTACAGAGGGTCTGGGTGCTTCACTTTCCAGGATCAACTGCCTGCTCGTGTTACTGGGCCCAAAGGGACACAAGCAATTGGGCAACACTGATGGCAGCGCTTGGCAGTGTGCGGGGGGAGGATGTGATGCAAAGAAAACTTGTTATTCCCAAGTCGTTTATCCAGACAGGCTAAGGATCACTGGAATTCACAGCTACCTAAAAGTCAGCTTCAACAATAAATCTGTGCAGAGACAGGAGGTTATACAGCACTGCTTTTGACAAGAAGCTCCTATGAATTTTGCATGTGATTGCTTCTTCCAGCACAACTGTGAAGTCCTGGTAGAGCCAATGAAAGAGCCTTTGGAGGCTTCTCTGAAAGCTGCTTTTCTGTGCATTTACAGCTGTGTCCAGCCCTGGCACAGCCTGCACCGACCCGAGCGCCTCACCGTGGGAACAGCCCTGCCAGGCTGGGTCAGAACAGCGCCCTGCACTGAGTCAGGGCTGTCTCAACACAGAGCACAGCCATTTCTGCAAGAGCAAAAGCAGGACTTCCAGCTCCAGGAACCAGTACTGCAGACTGTGTCACACCCAAGGGCTTGTGGAAGTATGTGACAGGAAGCCTGGGGGGTTCAGTTTAGTGGAGGAAAATTTCAAAGGTGCTGGTCTGGACAGTTGACTTAGAGCAGGATCCCCTCATCTAGATCCAGGCAGTAAATCCAGTTAAATACTTTCATAGTCTAAGCAGAAAAAAACACAGAGACCAGCAATCTTCCACAATAAATGTAGGAGTAAAAATCAATGAAATGAATTCTAGTTCAGTCATCTGGTGAACAATGCCCAAATTCACAAAAAATTACAAAGCTTGTTAAGTGGTACATTTTGTTGTTTACCCACAGCTTCCTCATGCTAACAAGGATGACAGGAGATGACTTTTCATGTTTTGGGAAGTCCAAGATTCATTTCAGCATTCTTAATATAATTTCTCTTTCAAATAATGTCCCATAACAAACATCAAATATAATTTAAAAAATAATGATCTAGAAATGGTCTTGGTTTTCTTAGAGAATCACAGCAGTCAGGAAGGCCAAATTGGTGGTTCAAGTTCAATACTGAAGAACTGTTATTGACTTTTTGGAAGGCACTAACAACAGACAGGAAAAATAGAGTCGTATTAGGTAGTTCTCAAATATGCCAGTTATTTTATATGTAGATAGAGATATATGACATGTTCTAACTTGAGCTTCTTACTGGCAAGCTCAAGCCCAGATCTGTATTTTAGGAAACACATTATCCATAGGAACACTGTTAAAAAACCTCGTTTATGTTAAATAGCTTAATAACTGTGGTTATTGCATGCACGTATCACACTTCCAAACTGTACCGGAAGATTTTTTTGTTAATACCTGTTCACAAAACAGATCAAAATGAAAATCTTTAATGTTGTTCATGGTACCATTTAGACTCATTTAGGGACAATGTCAAAAAAATCCTGAAGTTCAGTTATTTCCTCTAAATCCCATTGGAAAAATTAAACTTTCAGGTTAAACAAAACAATCCAGCTAAATGTATTAAGTGCAAGCCACATTAAAGTAATTTTGAAGTTCAGCTGAAAATAGGGTGCATACCAACAACACCACTGCAAACTCAGTGTCAAGTCTCTTGAAGGAAGCATGATACCTATGGCATAGATACATTTATAAAATATTAAATAAGAATTCTTGTTAAAAAAATCTCTTTATTGCAATTTATATGTACATGACTTTGTAACTACCTCCTCTCCTATGGCATTTTCATACATAAGAAAAGAAAAAATTAAAATAATCTTTCAATAATAATTTCCTCCTCCTGGGTTCCAGACCCAGCTTCTGGGAATCATTACATGGCGGGATCCATATTAGTTTATTATTCTGTCCTCTGGGAGAAAATGTAGCTTTCTGCAGAGAAGCTGCACAAGGTCAGGGCTTGATTTCTATTTGTCCAAATGTTTTGGTTGAACTGCAACTCTGCAAGCATGACATTTACTCTGCCAACAGCATGAGACTGACAATTTTAAAGACTGCACAGAAAACTTTCACGCAAGAACAAAGGCAAGCCAGAAAAACGTCAAAGGATGTGAAAAGGAACAAGTTGGGCAGCTTGGAAAGCTCTCATTATGAATTTGAGCTGTGCTTGGCTCAAACACATTTGGCACCAGCAGCAGCACCACTGTTAGTCTTTATGCTTCTGAAATATTCACAAGTGCTACAAGGACCAAAGTAGTTTATTTCCAATTTGCCAGTTTTCCTAAGCTAATTAAATATCTATGAAAGCAATTTGTGCTTACTGGAATCCAGCTTTTAATTTTTATAAGGATAAAATGACTAGGATTAAAATGATAATTCATATTGCTTTTTTCATCTACATACATCAAATAAACACCTTTTTCTCTCCATCTCAATAATCTCTAAAAAATAAACAATTCAATTAGCTTGGTTATGAAATCTGTGCAGTGACATCCCAAGAGCTGAAATGCAGGGTCACTGATACCCAGTAGTCTCATGACAATTTTTTTTAAAAGATAAATATTTACATCAGTAGTGTCTCATCCCAGAACAGGATGTAACCCAGGCATCACATTTTAGATAGGAACAGAGATGCACACTTGAGGATTGCTCCCAGGTTCTGTGTCAGCAGAGCACACAGATTGTTTCAAACAGCAGCCAGTTTTCAGGTTGCTGCTCAAGGACCAGATTAGATTTGAGTATCAGTGAGCCCAGAACTCAGGCTGATCTCCACATTTTTATTGTTGAGCTGCAGTGTTCAAGTTTCACCTTCATCATAATGAGCAATATCTTATTTCCAATGCAGAACCACTGAACTGGGAGCCAAGCTTTTGGAGTAAAGAAAGTATTCAAGTGCTGGTGAGGTGACAAAAGTGTGATTTCAGAGCACAGCTGCACACAGCATCAGCTGCCTCCTTCCTCAGCTTGCTTATCACCAGTGGCATTATGGGGAGGTACAAACCTTAGTGCCATGAATATGCAGGAAGGCAGGTGCAGCACTCAGATCACTCTGCTGCTTTGTCAAAGAAGAGTTTCAGCCTTTTTTCCACCTAAAAAGTCTTTGAAAACTATAGTTTTCATCATACTTTTTTCTTTCCTCTCAAAACTCAGTCATGGGACTTCCAAAGGAAAAAAACCAAACCAACTTGTGCTGTGGTTCAGAAGGTATATTTTCAATGGCTGATGCAAATTTTAAACTCCCTAAACTTGGTCCTTCTCAGTAAAATCATAATCAGCTCTTCTAACTTACAGTCTCTTCATTTCTTATTAAATGGAATGGAAAAAGGGTAGTAGATCTTAAAACTTTGGAAGAAAAGTCTTCTAAATTAAATGAAAATTGAGTCTCAGTGATAAATATATGAAATTTTTGACCTGTTCTTCATATTTGTCACAACCACCTCCGATTGCCTGAACAGCCACATTTACCATTTCTTCTCAAGTTTGAACAAAACAAACACAGATTTCCACAAATACTAAACAAGGAAACCAACTGCTAAAGCAGCTGATCAGAGCCAAGCATTTTGCAGTCCAGAGAATCAGACAGATGAGAGAGCTTTCAGCTTCCCTAATGGAGCCTCACTCCAGCTGACACCACAGAGGTGTGACATGGGCTTGCCAGAAAAGCAGAAGAAATCTCAGCAGAAGATACAGTCCCTATAGAGAAGCAGGGTCCTGAGTGAGATGGATTTTGACATGAGTCAATTTGCAGTTCAATATCCCAATGATACAAGGGACAAAGAATTACACAGAGCCTTTGCCAAGGAATGGGAGCCAGTAAGTTCATCATAATGGCCTATTATCAGTACAACAAAATTATTTATTACTAGGACCTATGAACTCAGAGGCTTTTCCCAGGGGTGTTCGTTTGCCCTCCACAAACAGCACATGAAATTTAAGACGGTAGCTCAAATGTGCCACACATATAAATAAATAGCTTCTTACTTTGTCCACATGATTGGCATTTTAAATGGATGTGCTCTGTAGGAATGCTGGAAAGGAAAAGCCAAGGCACCACTGCTTCCTTAGGGGATGCCACCAAGGAGCACACACCAAGGAGGAGCTTCCCTGGTCCTACATGCTTCTCCTTGAAACCCTTGATAAGAGTTTTCTACCTTGTCCCTCCATTCCAGTCTAAACAAAAATACCATTAACTTGTGTAGTGAGAGCATCTCAGCAGCCTCTGAGCTCAGAAAAGCTTTCAGAGCACTGTGCTGCCTGTGGGACACAAAGCTCCTTTCCTATTGTCAAAGCAAAAGGTTATCTGCAATGAGCCAGAGATAACTCCTTGGAAAAGAATGTTTTCCTTCCAATAACCCCTCCCCATGAGAGCTATTTCTCTCCACTTCCTTTAACACTTTGCACAGTTTCACCTATTCGTTTCCCCTTATTACACCATTACAGTCATTGCTGAAACTGGGCTGGCCCCATATTGCAGCAGTGATGCAAAAGGAAATTTACAGTAGAGCTTTTGAAAGTTTAAAAAAACCTAACATTTTATCTGGAACAAAAGTATAATATAAATAAAGAAAAGAATAATAATCCATGGTAAAGGTCTCAACTCAAATCAAACTTTATTGGAGCTGTGCATCATGGAAGCCTGGACTTCACCATAACAGGACTTCAGGAAACGTGACTGAATTTTGTCATTCCCATCCCATTCCTAACATCCTGACTGCCAAGCTTTTGCAATAAATATGTGACCCTTGAGAAACCTCACTTTTCTCTGTGCCATTCCTTATTAGGTGTAGGGTACAACCAATTCATTTGAGGCTTTGAAAAAAATTAAACATGACTCACATTTAGTCGACTTCAGTCTTGGACTACTCTGAGAGGCTCCTGTTCTGCTGCTTGGGATCAACTTCTCATAAAATCCTCACTGCTTAAACCTGTGTCCAGTGCACACCTCCAGTGCTGTTTCCTGGAGAGTCTCCCCAAGCTGTACTTCTCCATACCTGTTAAAATAAATGGAGTTCTTATAAAAGGGAAAAACCAAGCAAACACCACACCACAGAAACCACCCCCACACACAGCAAAACTGTTAATTTTGTTCTCCAAAGGACCCAAACCAATCTTTGGTAATCAAGGAGAAACCTGCATGTACAGTCTATATCCTGTAAGCTGGGTAAATGGATATTGCCTAAATGGGTGGCTTGATTGGATAAAAATTTGATCTTTAACTGATGCCCATTTTTGTTTTTCCCAGGTTATAGTTACAATCTATAAGCAACATAACAAAATACAAGAGAAGAGAGTTACATTTTAGTCCTCTAGTTCTCAAAATACTTTAATCCTTCAATGTTCTCAATCTCCTTTTTTTTTTTTTTTTTTGCTTTAGTTTCTTGTTACAAGCAGCAATACCAGTATTAAATACTAAATTGGTATATTTTAACAACTGGGTTAAAGTATTTCTATAACCTGTATGCAGATCTGCAATCATATATTTGAGAAATGGCAGCAACTGACACATTAAAATCATTAAGAATATTCCCAGTATAATTAGACTAGAAATCTACCTTCTGTGTAGTACAAATCTATTTCTGTGTCCTGATTTTTATAACAAAAAGTCACAAATTTTTACACACTGTTTTTAACCCCAAGAAAGCAGGACCATCACTTAAGCAGACAAACAGAAAAATGTGAAGAAAAAGCTTTGCAGAGTTTCTGCCACAAACGTAATTATTTTGTGTACTAAGTTGTAACACTTAAGCACAGATGCAGCAGCAAAATGAAATTTGCAGACTGCCTGGGAGTGGATGCTCATTACTCAGAACTTACTGCCTGCTAACAAAGATGTCCTTCTATCAGATCATTAAATATAGGGTTTTTTAAAGTCTCTAAATACCTTGAACTGGATGTTTTCAAAAATGCTGAGGTTAGAAAGAACAAAAATGTATCTGGAAACTCTTTTTTATTGCAGAAATGAGGATTTTCAAAATCAACGCTAATATTCCACAATATTGATAATTAATGAATTTTAAGTATTCAGCATATTTATTACTCTATACAATAGGAAAAACTTTGAATACCAAATCCTGATGGTTTTGGGGGACAGAGGTGTTTGGTTGAGGTGAGAGTGGTACCACCACAAATGAATGAATTTACTCCTAAGCCATTTAATTCTCCTCTGAGGAGCTCCTCCCTCCCGGCAACTGCTGGGGTTTCCATTCACTTAATGTTTACTTCACACTCCAGAAAACTGCCAATCCACCCCTGAGCCATCCCATTACAACCCTGGGCTTTTCACCTCATGCCCTTATCTATTTCTTCAGTAATTCAGGCTTCAGAATAAGTGTGGATGACAGAAGAGAAATAAAAGCTGCCTTTATTTCGTTCATATTATTAACTAGATATAGGAAAATATGCAAGGCTGTAAACATAAGATTTTAGAAGGACAAAGCCCTCAAAGAAGGCCTGCTCTTCCCCCCACTTTTTTAATTAATCCACCCACAATATAAATATTTTCTACACATAGTGAAGAAAAAAATCCTTAAAATATCCCCTGCATTCACATTAAAACCACAGTGTTAAAATTTACAGTTTTTTAGTGAACACAACACAAACATAAATAATCATTCCAAAATATCCCATATCAGAAATCTACTAAAATGTCACATCTATACCTTGGATTTTAAACTTTCCCAAAAGACTTGAATCACCCTTTGAAAATGCTCTCTACTTAAAATGTTGAAGAGACATGTAAGGAAATTGCTTTGTACTCAAAACACACAAATACACATTTTGCTCAAGATCTGACCAGCCTGAAGTCACACAGAGCACAGCAAGGACTAAAACACTCTATGAATACACCAACAGCTGGAAGAAAACACGGCATGGGCAGAACCTGCTGTTTAGTGAGTGGATAAAACCACCAATACTTGAAAATTAAGCAATGAAATTGTTCTCTTTTGAATCAGAGATATGTGTGAATATTTACTTTCATAAGATTAAACTATCAGTTAATGGCAAATGTTCCAATAGAAATTACCCAAATTTCTCTGAATTGCTGAAAAAAACTTTGCAAGTTATTTTCCAGTCAGATATATGCAAAGTTCCTCATTATAGAAGCCCTGGGAGGAGCGACTGAGGGAGCTGGGGTTGTTTAGCCTGGAGAAAAGAAGACAGAGGTGACTTTCCCACTCTCTGCAGCTCCCTGAGGGGGGCTGCAGTCAGGTGGGGTCGGTCTCTTTTTCCAGGCAGCACGGACAGAACGAGAGCACACAGTCTCAAGCTGTGCCAAGGGAAATTTAGGTTGGATGTTAGGAAAAGGTTTTTTTACTGAAAGAATGATAAAGTTCTGGAACTTCCTGCCCAGGGAGGTGGTGGAGTCCCCATCCCTGGATGTGTTTAAAAAGATTGGATGTGGCACTCGGTGCCATGGTTTGGCTGAGGTGGTGTTAGGGCATGGGTTGGACTTGGTGATCTTGAAGGTCTCTTCCAGCTTGGTGATTCTGTGATTATTTATTTTATTTTGCAATTGGTGGTTTCAACTCTGATTTAGTATAACTTGTGTAAAATTCACCCACCACTTAAGGCTGATTTTAATTTATTGGAGTTTTTTTTAATTACCAAGCCTCAGAACTTCTTAAAAAGCCAGCACATCTAAATGCAGGAAATCTGAGTGTATTCCCTTTCACCTTTTCAGCAGTTTCCCTCTGGGTATTTACAAATGGGTATTAAAACACTTATGCTGGGCTTATATCACAGACAACATCACATTCAAGCAGTTGTGGATTTTGTGGGTGACAAAAAGTCTGCTTAGCTGGGGAAGCCATTTATGTTGCTCAGCTCTATTCTCAGCCAGTGGAAAAGAGGAATAAGAGGGACCAGGAGATGGAAAGATGGATAAAGCAGAGATAAGGTGTGTGGCTGCTGAGCTGCAGTTGCTTTCCTGATCGCTTCTGCAGAGTTTATGAAGTTTTCCATGTCAGCTACACTGCAGCAATAGGTAGTTTCAGTGCACCCAGCTTCATTAGAAAGTCAAATAAGAAAGGATGAATTCCAGGAGCTGAAAGACCAAGTTTAATTCAGAACACTTCTTTCCTCATTCTGAAATATCTGTGTATGTTTAATACAGTTATAGAACCCAACAAATACTGGCAATCAGCATAAGAAGTAGATGATTAATAGCTCAAATGCAGGAAAATGGCATTTTCAATGGCACAAACATTCCCACCACCAACTACCACTCTAGCAGACACCCACTCTATGCTTCCCCAGCAATTCATGCATTTTGGAAAGTTTAGCGAATCCCTTAGAGCCACAAGGGTAGCTTTCATAACAGAAAGGTGCACTAAATAGGAAAGAGGATTATAGTCACATCAGGCCAACAAAATCATTGTATTGTTTTCTATATCATAGCTAGGGAAGCTCTAGCTAGTTTAAAGTCAGTGCTCTCAGGCCTTTTCTTCCTGGAAGAAAACACAGGCTAACACTGGGGACAAGCAAGTCCAGCCCTCCCCAGGCTCTTCCTGCAAACACTGCTCCTGACAGCAAAGCTGTTTCATGTGCCAACATCTGGAATGACAGCACCAAATTTTGGGTGCACACAGGCAACAGATACTTTCTTAGGTGTATAGTAACCCAAGCACAGAAGTATTTCATTTTTTTCTAGGATCTGATTGTACTGAAAGGCTTTATGAGCTTCTGGACATCAGCTAAGCTGTTTGCTCCTAATGTTTATTTTTCTGATTCATACATGAACCAAGCAAGGTTTGTTGTTCACCATCCTGCAGCAAAAAGGCAACTTGGATCTATTCCAAATTAGGTGATTTGTTTCACAATCATTGGGTAAATTTCCTTCTTTCATGTGCTGCAAATAAGAACAAAATAAATATTAGAATTAAATTTTACTAGTTGCACTTGCACCCTATCTAAAAGGCATGCAGACAAGTGATGAACTACCGAGAATGATGTTCAACAGACGACTCCTTGTCTTGCCAAATCCCATTCATTGTCTTCACTGTAAAACCATGTTCCCCTGCAAATTAATGCACCGAAGAAGCAGGCTGAGAGAAGCCAAAGCATGGGTCAAATTAATTAGTAGAAATTTAGCATAACACACGGGCTCCTCTTGGAGTTTTCTGGTCCAGGAACAAATGTTAGCTCTGCCATTCACTGCCATGAACAACACTAGATCATAGCCTGCCACTCTCGTGTACGCCTGCATCTAGAACAGCGTTCTTGAACAGAAACTTCAGAGCACTGAGACTTTACATAACAGTCTTTTCAAATACCATCTTTATTGCCTAGAGATTATGACTTAAAGTACATTGGCCCTGGCTCACACAGCACATTTGTTCTCTTGCTTAGCTCCCTAAGAATATTCACATTATTTGATAATAAACTGTACCAAAAAGGGGATCTAAAACCAAAATTAATTCTGACTTGTGCATCTGCTGGTTTTCAACCAAATGTGCTACAACACCTTATTTTTCATGTGAAATAGCTCCAAAGAGACTGAGCTGACAGCACTGACCACACCACATGGAATCACAGGATCAGTCTGTGAAACTGCTGAATTTTTAGCTAGCAATCCCTCAATACCCAAACAAGAGATGGCCCTATTCTTCCAAAATACAGAGTAGTGTGTTCACTTCTGGCTTCTCTTGTTCTCGAGCTACTGTTTTGTGTGGAATTTAGTTTTGGTAGCATGGGTAAAGAGAAATTGCAACTTTCCTGTAACTACTTTTCCATTGAATGAGTAGCACCTTATGTTGTACTTTTCCTTTTGCACAGAGGGGAGTACATATGTCAAGTCTGACACTACTAGGCTAATTTGGAAGAATGCATGTAGTGAATTCCCTTGATCCAATCTACAGCTGAGAGCCCAAGCCTGTCTTCTGATTGTTGCCAAAGCGCTGAAGTTCCTGAATTTATTAACTTCAGCAGGTGTGTCAAGAAGCTGCCACTAAACAGTTCCCTGATTGAAAAAGCTGAGATCAATATCTTTGATACAAATCAACTTCTCCCACATGTACCAACTCCTGCACTTCAGTTTCTCTTTGTGTCAGCTTGACAGGGAAGCGCAGTGGAGCAGCCAGGTCAGTGCTGGTAAGAGATCCCTTCCCTGGCACAGTTTGTGTGCCTCAGAACCAGCTGCTTTCGCTGGCAAATAAACCTCTGCTTCCCCCAGAAGGGGAAAGGTGCCTGAACTCATGGATTCTTTCCTTGCCTCCAGCACAGCCGTCACAGACACGTGCTGTAATTCTGCTATTGGCTGTTTGCACGCAGCTGAGAATCTGCCCCACATTTAGGGTGCTTAATGTGGTGTCTCATAATGTGTAAAGGGATCCACTGCAGATTTCCATTCCATGAATACAAGGAGGAAGCCCCTCCCCCCCCCCCCCTTTTTTTTTGGTTAAATATATAGAGCAGGTTATTTCATACGGAGTTATTTCATACATCTTCTGATGGGCAGACCTTGAATCATGATGGTTTTACACAAACTCACAGCTAGTGCAACATGGGCCTCAGCATGTCAGATCAGCCTAACGTACTCTCAGAAAAAGCCACTGCCATATCTCAGTGTCAGGGAACAGTAAAGAGTTTAAGAAGAAATAAACTCAGCAAAACTCTCTTGACAAAATGGATCTGGACTGCACTTAGAATCACACCACCATAATAGTTACAGCTCACTCCTCTGATAACCAGACAAATAATTTGCAGGTACAATTACAGTTAAAATACATGGAATTTGAAAATATATTTTTACTCCTTTATCAAAAACTCCCATCTTCTTTGGAACTGTTTGCTAGTAAGCCCATGAAGAGACTGTGGTTAGCTGAAAACAAATTTAAATTAATTTAGTGGGAAAAACTCCATAAAATTAATAGTCCTTAAGATCATTTAAAAATGACAGATTATAATTTTTGAAAATCATTACCTTCCACAGGACATAACATTCAGATGTTTTTATCACAGCTCTGTGCAGGAGATACAGATATCTGAATTTTATTATATTCTTGTCTTAATATTTGCTCCAGAGGTATTTAATGTTTCTACTTCTTTTGGCCTATACACCTTAGCACAAGGCTTCCTACAGACATCAGGCATTAGTTCAAAAATAGACATATCATATGTGAAAGCCAAGAGAAAACACCCCATCCACACAAACTATTTCTGCCCTTCCCTAATTCCTCCAAACAAAAAACACCCCATCCACACAAACTGTTCTTGTCCTTCCCAGATTGCCCTGGTACCACAGCTCTGCTCAGTTTAGCAGAGGTGTCTCTCGGGTAGGTCTCATGGAGTCTGGCAGCAAACCCACCACTGCCCAGTCCACCACTAAACCACGTCCCCGAGTGCCACATCTACACATCTCTTAAAAATCTCCAGGGATGGCAACTCAAACACTTCCAGGGACAGCCTGTTCCACTGCTTGACAACCCTCTCAGAGAAGAAGTTTCCCCTCAAATCCAGTCTAAACCTCCCCTGAAGAAATTAAAGGGCATTTCTTCTCAACCAGTTACTTGTTACCTGGGAGAAGAGACTGACCCCCACTTGCTACCTCCTCTTTTCAGGTGGCTGTAGAGAGGGATAAAGTCTCCCCTGAGCCTCCTTTACTCCAGGCTGATCCCCACCAACTCCCCCAGCCACTCCTCAGCCTTGTGTTCCAGACCAGCTCTGTTGCCTTCTCTGGACTCGCTCTCGCACCTCAGGGTCCTCCTTGTGAGAGAGGAGCATGGAGCAGTTCTTCACTGCAGGCACATTTAGCATCCTCTGACTCCTAATTTTCTGTTAAGAAACATAGCTCCATTAACCTGATTCTATTCTAGAGAGAAATAATTTCCTTGAAATAATAAATATGGGAGAGCAGCAAGTTTTCTCTGTTTCCTCTGAGAATTTGCAGTTTTGTAGCCTGACCTTGTTTACAATTTGACTCTTCACACTGATTCATGCTTTGCATTTAAATCTCTCCCTGCGTTAGCTGTAACTCACACACTGTATTTATATGTCGTGTTTCTGTTCTCACACTGGAAATACAAACTCCTTTGCACAGGGATTAAATCCTCAGTAGGGGTTTTTATGCCACCTGGCACGCAGGAGTTCCGGTATCATTCCTGAGCAGAACAAATGAACACCTCCCTTAGTGAAAATGCACGTCCTAACCTTTCACAGCTATTTATAGCTGACCTCTGGCACTCTGCTGCCTCTGCTCATAATAGCTCTGTTCTCTTATTGTCTCCAAAATTTCCTGCTCATCCCAAAGGCCTGATGGATCCAGGCTGCTGAGAGCTGCACATTCCAGCAGTAACCTTTGTGAGAGGGAGCTGCTGTGCCTCCTAACAGCCGAGGGCCTGCCCTGCAAACTGCAGGTCCCTCAGAGCCATCCCGCTGGATTCAGTTATGGAATCCTCCTACTTCCAGGCTACTCATTTGCACAGCATTTACACAAACTGAACTCTTAGACCTTGAGCTCTCTGAAATTAATGAAGACCCTGACTGATTTATTTTTTGATTGATGCAGATGGACAGAATTTATGTATTAAAAAAAGCTCAAAGGATTATTCTATTCGAACTGATGATGAGAAAAAAAAAAGTTATACTTTATGCAAAACACATGGATATTGTCCAAAACACATAGGTGCATACAGAAATACTGATTATTGGCTATACTCAGTGAATATATTAATTTTCTTTTTTGACTATGCCCAATGCTATAGAAAAAACTATCTCCAAGCTTTCGATCTAGTGAAAGGCCATAACATTACTTAGGTAAGCAATTACATACTACAAAATAATTATGAGCATGTGAGAAAATCAAAGAGATGGTGATCAAATGAATAGGTTAAAGCCTATTTATTGAAAACATTACCAAATATATAAGGGTATAAAAATATTCTCAAAAGCTGAAGTCACTTCACAGGCTCATGAGCAGAAAATTCATGTGAATAATAATAATGAATTCTGGCTCAAGTTTTTAAATCTAGGAAATCCATTTCCATAGTCATAATATTCCAATCACAACACACCGTGTGGCTCTCATATAACAGTGTTGCTTTTTCTTTTACAAAAGGCTCCCACTTTAAATTTTCAATGAGAGGCAGAACACAATTTACACTTCAGCGACGTTTCAAAACCCTCAGTGACCCTTTCCTCTGACATTTCCCATTCCCCCATCCTCCCTGTGGTATATTCCCTCTTAACCTCTAAAGAATAGTACTTTACACTCCATCTTTTTGAATTCTCTTTCCTTGATCTTGAGCAACCAGAGACAAGACACAGTATCCCAAGACAAATTCTCACCAACTCTTTATGCAATTGTGCTTCTTTCCTAGTGAAATCCCCTGCTGAAAAGGTAATAAATTTTTCTCTCTCAATCACCCTATGATCCACTAATACACATTCATGTTCCTCTCTCATATCCTATGAAAACATTCCCACCACCAGAAGGAACCTTGTTGTTAATTTCAAGAACACAAACTTTTATCTGGAGATTAAATGTGACAATACTGCAACTGTGACACAGCTCAAGGACATCCAATTTAAAGCAAGCAAACAAACACTGAGCCTCCTCTCCTCTCACTGTGCCACTCAATTCGCAGTAATGAAGAGAAAAGGCACTAAGAACCCAGGGCTTCAGACTGTTTTCTTATTATTCAAGTTAAATTGCAATATGGAATGGGAAAACAAAGCTAAAGGATGAGTTGAAGCCCACTTACAACAAGGAAAGGTCACACCATGTTTCCCAGTCTCAATACCAATTACAAAAACCAGTATCACTTGAGAAATAGAAATGTTTCAATACAATCCAAATTCCACACACCACCATTAATAATGTTACCCAGCAGCTTCCTACAATTATTTCTGGTGAAGTTGTTATTGTAGTATTGCTGTGCCAGAGCTGTCAGAGGCAATGTGGGCGGACACATCTGTGACAGGAGGCTGCAGCACCCAGGCGTGAGTGACAACCTGCAGGCTCACCAGGACTGAACACAACGGTGCTGGGCACAAACTTCTTCAGATCATACCCCTTGTCTCCCTCCAAGAGTGTGCAGCTCTTCCCAGGGCACCTAAGCCACTTTCTTTATTTATCTTTCCACCAAAATTATTCAGACACAACTGTACTCTCCCAGTGAAGGTCACATACTTAAAACTGAGACCATTTTTTTTTTTTGATATCTTGAACCAAAGAAAGGTTTCAGAAAACCTTGAACCAAAAATGCATAATACAAACACCACCACAAATGTGGAACAGCAAAGATGAAATTAAGAAGAAATGTGAATAAGCAAAACTATTGTGGCAGATAAAAGCATGCCCTACCTTTTCATCTCTCAAGAGAAAAATCAGCTTTTTGGTTCTGTAGGCAGATTTAGAATTCAGAATACATAAATTTGAATTGAAATAACAACATCTTTTTACTGTCCCAGTAACTGATGTGGTCCCTGCCTCAAGTCTAAACAGTTACTTTTGTAAAAAAGTCTTTTTATGCTTCTCATTCATTTGGATTAGACTTTCCCTATTTATGCAGTAATAAATTATTCAGGCATTTAACTATCTGGCTGTTTTTTCATGGCAGTTGTTGGGTTGTATTTAACTTTACTTCACTTGTCCTTAAGCCACTACAACACCCAATTCACCATTTTTAAAAATAACTGTCACTGAAATGAGTTAAATAAGGAGATATATACAAGACACATCCTTTACATTACTAAAACCAGCCACGCTTTCATCCCTCCTAGTTTATACTACACTACAGGGGATGAAGTCAATGCAAGACAAGAACATGTTAAAGTTTTGTGATTGTTTTGTTGACTTTCCCTTGAGATAATGTTCTATGAAGGCTTCTTTCCTTTCAGATCAGATGCAGCTGGAATACACTTATGAATTCTAAATATTAGTAGATAAATATTAACATTAGGTAATAAAACGCTGTGCCATTATAACAGACTAAAGAAAATGCTGGCATTCAAGTTTCAAGTAAGGATATTCCTCTTACAAATTCCAGAACACTGGAAGCAAAGAAGAAGCCATATTTTACAACAGAACATTTCAGCCCCAAATTATTTACTTGCAAGTGAATACAGTTACAAGTTCAAATTTGGCAACTGCTCTACCAAAACCTTTTAAGTACCAACAGCTCATTACAGCTGAGATGTACACATTTATTTTTTGTTCTCAAATATTTGTTAATAAATATCCCTCAAACTGCTCTTCTGGAAGGACAGAGGGAAAGTGTCACCACAAACATTGTTTATATAACATGATATTAATGGACCTAAGAGTTCCTTACTGGATCTGCACTCCATCAGAATGATTCCAAAAAGCCTTTCAGGTACAGTCCTGCTAACTGCATTTTTAGCAAAATATGGGTGCTTTTTATCTATTCAGAAAACATACACCAAAAAATTCTGCCAATCCACTATGATTTTGTTTCCATATATACGTTCTTTCCCTCAGACTGGCTTTTTCCCAGGCCCATTTCATGAAACAATTTGAAGTATTATTCATACTGGTCAAAAGAAATCAGACTCCCTTTTTTGTTTTTTTTTGGGTGGAATGTCCCTGGCATTATTGGAAAATATCTTTAAAAAGCCACTGGGGGACAGTTTGTCCTTGGATAGTGTAGAGTGTGCAGCTGCAGAACAAGAAAAAGAGAAAACAGTGCTAGCTGATATCAATAGAAATCCCCATTAACAGCAGTTTCATGGCAAGATGTTTGTGACATGGTCATCATTCACTTCCCTGGGGACCATACTTCAGGATGATGAAGCTGGACAGGAATCCATCTGTCAGGGGGTCAGGAACCAAAGAGAACCACAACAACTCCACACAAACTTCCTTCCCAGCACAAGTAATTACAGTGCAATCTGGTGAGGCAGAATCCTGGCTAGAGTGGGGCAGCTGAAACCACATAAAAACACTCTGCTGTCTTTGAAAGATGTGGAAGTCCCTTGCTGAACAGATTGACCTTGAACTGCTCAGGTTGGAGAGGTTGCTTCACATCCCCACAGTTATCAGATGACATTTCCTATTCACTGCAAGCTGTTCATATTTCTGGACCCTCAATGTCCAGCACTGCTCTTGAACAATTTTTCATACACTCCATTAAAATTATAATAAATTTTGAAATTACTTTTTACCTTTTCTATAGTGATATTCCATTAGAATTCTGGGAGCCAAATGTTAACTCCCCTGCAAGATTTTAAATTTCCCTCTGGTTAGCAGTGATTTCCTTTCATCCCTGTTTTTTCCTAGGAGCACAGGAGGTAACACCCCCATTTCAGTGCAGGCCAGTGCTGCTGCTCCAGCTCAACAAGAGCTGTGCCTGGGCACCACTGGGGACAGGGTTTGTAACAAACTGCAACTGCCACAGCTGAGAGGGCACAAAGAAAGCCTTTGTGGGGATTTCAGGATCTCTCCATCGATCTCACAGTGAAAACCCACTTTTGCTTTCTTTTTATGCTAAGTATGTGCATTCAAAAAACTTTCCACTCCATTTCTGCAACAGAAAATTGTATTAGTGCAAATAATGGCATAGAATATGAACTCAGGAGGCCATCACAGCTTCTATCATGGTTACAAAACAGTGTTAAGGTGGCTGTTACTGACAAGATATCCAAGCTTGGATTGAACTTTCTAACACTTTATGTCTATTCAGAAAACACCACAAATCTGTCTGTAACCATGTCTGTGGAAGATATTGTCTCTTTGTTAGCCAAACTACTGCTTTCATTTGATACTGAATTCTAGTGCATCCACAGTGGGTAGCAGAATTTTTTCTCATCCTCTGTTGATGATTTTTTTTTTCAAATATGCATGATTACATTCTTTTCTTGAAAGAGAGGACAGTGAGTAAATAGATCTGAAAGAAGGAACCCAAATCTTTGTCCCTGCTGTGTGTTACAGATATTACACATGCATGCACATAAATGCACACATTATGTATATTTTCTGCTGATTAGTCAAGTAACCCAGCAAAGAAATGTAGCATGGCCTTCACAAAAAAGCCTTCAAGGTTCTTGCTGTTACCTTATGCCAATCCTGTACTAACTAGTTACACCTCTGAGTTGTGACCAAGTCTCTAAAAGTTAAGTAAAGCTGAGGAGGAAAATTGCATTAAAATGTTTAGGTTATTCCCATCCTTAACTTGACCCAAACGCTCCATAAACCAAACATCTGCCTGGATCATTCACTTCTGTTTGCTGGTAGGAGACTCCAGGTCACCCAGGCATGTTTGCAAACTTAAATGGGCCCAATTCTAAAGGCTTGTCAAAGTTGGTTTACAGAAGCTGAGATTTCCCTGCACCTCAGAGAACAACTAAAGCATAAATACTCACACTTTTCATAATATTTTTAAGCGCAGAAGTTTGCATTGAGATTTCCTGTATGGGAATCTATAGAAAGCCTGAACCAAAAAGCTTTTTATTGCCTGAAAAATTAATAATGAGAGGCAAATTGAAGCACAGATCAAGTGAATACTCATCTCTATAAGTAAATGACAGCAACTAATTTTGAAAATATCATTTTAAAGCCAGAATTTAGTGCTGTATATTTTTTTAAAAGGTGAACTGTAAGGAAAAAATCAAAATCTAGGTGTTAGAAGAGTTTTGTCATTTTTATGTCCACTATTAAATTCAAGTGGTTTCCTAAATCTCAAGAAAATTTCTTTCCTGCAGATAACATTTTAAAGTATTAGAGGATTTTTTACTGTTTACCCAAATAATTTGGTAGTCCTCTTTCCAGTACCTGTGGGCACCCATATAAATCTTATGTACCCATTTCTCTATTTTAATCTCTGTACTCAAATGTCAAGATTAAAGGCAGATCTTAGGACCACACAATCTCTTTTACATTGAGGGTATGGAGCCACTAATCTCAAATTTGTATTTAGACATATTCCTAATCTTTTTAGTAATCAGGGTTTCACTACCTCGGCTCTGATCTTGAGCAAAGGCTGCAAACCAGAGTCTGTGCTCCTACCTGTTCACACACTCCAAGTTAACCAAAACCTACATGGCCATATGAGCCTGCCATTAAATGTGAACTACAATCACTGGTTTATTCAGTGGCCAGCTCCTATTATACAGGTTCTCACATGAAATTTAAAATTATAAAGACTTTTGCAGCTTTTGCTGCATCCCCAGTGCTACAAACACATTCTGAAGAGGCCTGGGTGTTACTTTGGTCATTGTAGGGCCCTGCAGTTCCTGGTAGGCTTCACAGAAAGATTCTCTTTGTCCAGTTCAGATCTCTAGAAAATCATCTGAAAGAACTGATCACCTTGTCATTTTACATAGACAAAACAGCAAACTTTCTATTATCTCCATCGCTACTGAATAGTGATGCTGCAAAACATCCTCCCAAAGAAAAGAGTCACTAAAGCTACAGCCAAGGTTAGAGTGAAATAAATTCTAAGTAATATGAAAAGGTGCTCTGATTACTATGAAAGATTAAAGATGGGAGCAACACTCAAAAATAAAATATTCAAAATAAATATAAAATAAAGACAGAAGACTGGTCTAAGTGTTTAAACAGGTAAATTCCTCAAAAGGTAAAAGCACTTCTGTTTATTTTCATAAACCATAGAAAGGTGTCATTGAAAAAACTATAAATTAAATATTGCAGCAGAAGTCAAAGTCCTAGGTTACATTCGGAGTGGAAATGTGCTTAATGCAATTCAAACTAGAAACATAACTTCTCAAAAATAATACTGAAAGATTCTCCTTACATTACCAAATAAATCACAAGGGGTTTCATAGCTAAAAAACCCCCAGTATTAGGATTTATTTCACTAGACCGGAAAACAAAAGTAAAGACCTAAAGCCTTTTGCCTTTTACTGGCAATTTTTGCTCTAAGGGTAACTAAGCCCTGAATTCTGGAATAAACCAGGGCAATGTGCCCAGGCCAAGCCAACGCCCCTGAGCAGGTTTTCAAACCAAAGCATTTCAGTCTCACATAAAGGCACTGCTCTGCACTGGCAATAAAACTGCAGTTAATGCAATTAACTTCTTGTGTCACAGGACCTGGTCCCCAGGTCTTTTTCCACAGGCAAGCTCCTCTCTTGATGTTTGTCCAAAGACCTGTCACCCCTCAGATCTCTGACACAAACAACATTGTTCTTTAGCAGGCTGCAAGTTTATCTGGAGAGGGGGTTCTGTGTTTGGTGGTTTTTTCACAAGACAGTTCATAAGTAATTTATTTACACATCCTACTCCCCAATTATCAAAGCAATGTACAGCCTTGACAGCTCCCCATAAACAACTCTAATTACATCACAAGCAGAGCCCCTGATTTATTACCAAATCTTCACATGGGGGCTCCTGTCTGTCCTTCATCAGCAAGACTTTCAGTGTCCTGCCTGAAACTTCCCTTGCAGCTTCCCTCGAGGAAACCCCTTCTTGTCCAGCCTCCCCTCCCACCTCCACCTCTCTTGGCTGAGGTTGCTGCTGTTCATTTCCTCCTCTGCAACCCCCTCTTCTCTCTCCTGCAGTGCTCAGCCTAAAGGCAAAAATGAGTTTCCATGCCTTTTGAGGTTACCACAATACACCTAATGTCACATTTGTTTTTCTAAAAGATAACATTTTCTTGTAACTGCCATAACAAACTCTTAAATTCTAACTGCAAATAATGTCATTAGACATAATAATCTGGCAAGTTTATTTATTTTCTGCAGTGCAATAGGTATGACAAGCTCCTTGACTTACATTGGAGGGAGAGCACAGACATGACAGCAAGCGAACACTTGTTTCCTTGACCTTCAATTTCCAACAATACCTCCTAGCACAGAGGACTTCCTAGGAACAGCTGCTGTTGTTCCACTGCTTTGCCTCTTCAGGTTTAACAGGGTTTTCATAGAATCCTTGGAAGTAAAGCTTTGCTCAAAAAACCCCACAACTTTTCTCATTAAACAAGAGATTTCTCATCAAAGTAAAAGACATAGCCTATGTTTTTACAGCAACATTTTGGTACTAGGACTTCCTCCCTCGTGAAAAGAAAGACATTAACTACCAGAGCTAGCTGCCTGTTTTGTAGATGAATTCTAGCAAAACCAGGAATGGTTAAAACAGAAAACCTTGTAGTAAGCAGCAGTATTTCACATCTCTTTGATAAGCAAATGTCTTGACTACAGACACTAAACACAGTTTTCCTGCATGACTTATTTCTTTAAACAAAAGGAAAATGTGACTCAAATGAATTGCAAAACACCAGGAGTCCAAAACACCTTGGACTTGGAACAAAGGCCTGAAAGTCTGTGTCTCCAGTGAGTGCTCTTGTTCAGAGTCTGGAGGCTGTGAGTTTTTTCTCTGTGTTCTTGAAAGCTTTTCTCCTAAGCTGAGAGGAAAATCTTTCCTGCTTGCTTCACTAACTGCTTGGGTGGCTTGGGTGGCTACATTATCAATGTATTTTCTTTCTTACTTATAAGCTTTTATTAAGAAGTATCTGTTGAGCTCAGTGGAAATACTGTTTTATAAGCATACATAATAATGTGGGATAAAAATTTAAACAGAAGATATTATAGACTGAATCATGCATGAAGTATGGAATGGAAGATAAAAGCATTTTACTGATTAGCACAAGTATTTCTTGCTTTTGCTCAAGTCTAAAAATTCCAATTATATTCAAATGCCTTGAGTTACACAAAAAATTTGCAGGAAACTACTTTCTATATAGCTCAAATCAAAACAGTTGGAGATTTCTGGTCTTTCTGCATCTCTGAATAGCTAAAACAAAATACAGAAGTCCTACAATGCTTTGCATCCGAGGTGAAAGGTTAAATCTAAACCAGCTGATTTCCCAACTCTGTTCAATACCTGGACTGTATCAGCATCCCTCCAGGAAATGCATAATAAAATCCTGCAGTTTTCTATTCACAAATTCAGTTTCAACTCCACTCTGAAAGCGTCCATTGTCAGGTAAATAATGCATATGCAAAGTGTTATTTAGATTTCTGTTATCTACCACAGCTAAACCTAATCTACAACAAATTTACATGCACTGTCCTCTAAAATCCCCATAGTTTTCCTGTTCATGTATATCACTGCTCAGGCTTCACAGGACATTCTCCCTAGTTCTTGCAAATTAATATTGCATGTTATTGTGTCTTGAGACCAGCAATTTCCACAAAATTGAACTGGATTTTAGTAAATTTCTTTTTTTTGTTCATGAAGGCAGACAGCATTTCCTCAACCCCCAGCATCTCCCATTCAGGCTGAGAGCTATTCAAGCTTGCCTCCTCACTCCTTTCTCTTTAATGCTAATAATGGAAAATAAGTCTTCCTTTCATCTGCTGTTTGTTACATGTTTTGTTTCAGCATTAGTATTTCTTGTACTCTTCCCTCCCCTCCTTTTTTTTTAATTTCAGCTTGAACCGAACCGTTCATTTAAATTTTGTGCAAAACAAGCACTGCATTTGTTTTGGTAATGAAGTTAAGAGAGCATCCTCTATTAAAAGCTCTGAGTAGCTCCAGGAGCCACCAGTGAACAGGCAGAGCAGCACTGTGAGATGTACCTAGCCATGATATGAAATAAAATTTGTAACTCATTAAGAGAAATGATTAAGATTAATGTGCATATTTTGGCATATTTGTGAATATAATTACAGAAAGAAGCTATAAAAATCAAGCTGGAAATTAGAATGGATCATTGAACTAAAATGCAGGCTTTTAACAAGTTGTCTGAAATGAAGATTTTGTTAGAATGAACCCATACATAGTAAAAACTAATCTGTGATTAACATAAAGCTTCCATGGTTACAACACCACCCAACAGTACTCACAGCACAAGGAATACCTTTACATCACTCAAATGTTTCGAGCCACAAAAAACAGGGAAAAAACATCATTCCTGCTTTTTAATCTGGAACTATTGAGGGTTTACAAAAATTATCTACATAATGAAACAAAGGTAGAAATTGATTGTATCTTGCAAAACATAGGTTGCAGTGGAATTTATCATTTCTTGGAGGGGTTTTTCAAGGTAGGTTAGAGCAAGAGTGAAATGGTTTCTTATTGTTTACACACTAAGGGAAACATAATATGTACAATATGCATGAAGGCAGAGTCTTGTGAATAAACAGGTCTGGTAACTGTACTGCAAAATAAAGGTCTGAGGGATTATGAGTTTCTGCAATTGCTCAAGGAACAGTATATAAAGAAAACAGCACTGTTATCATACTCAAACCAAAGATAAATCTTACATCACTGAAGCATTTAAAAATAGTTACAGGAAATACTTCCCATAGTTGACATTGGAATGACAGGACACAGTTCCAGAGCCATCTCCTCTTAAGAAAAACGGCTTCCCTACCAGCACGGTGCTTTACAGAAATGGCCTCCTCCTGCAGGCAGGTGCTTTGTCTGCAACAGCCACTTTCCAGATGCACTCAGTTCACATCTGCATAGCCTCAGAAGGTGCTACTCACTTATTGCTCACAGGTATTTTGTGAAAAGTTGCTGCGGTTTGCTTCGGAAGGAGATAGGAAAAGAATAAAGAGAAGCAACTGGTTCCAAAGCTGGGTAAGCAAGAGCCAACACCCTGTGCAAAGAAGAACACGGCCACTGTGTGATGTGAAAGGAAAGTACCTCGAGCCAGGGCTGCTCCTCCTTCTGCAGGTTCAAAGGGGTATGAAGTGAAAAGTTCATCTGGATACGGATAGGAGAGAAGGAGAAACACAGGACGGAAGGAACCAGAACGGTTAGGCACTGCCTGCCAGAAGTAGCTATTGCAAAGGGACAAGTGGTAATTAGGGACAGCCATAACCATCTCCTCTACCCGGAGAAGCCATCAGGCACCCTGGTTACAGAGCAGGCACTAATTGCAGTAATGAGGCTGCAGCGCGGCTGCAGCACATCTCCATCACCACTCAGTGGCAGGATGTGTCTGCTTTGCTCACCCTCGGCCCCTCCGGCAGCGGGCTCAGCCTTGCTCTCAGGATCGCTGAGCTCCGAGTCAGCACCGCCTGAGCCAGGGCGAGGCAAGGCACAACCTGAGTCTGCCACTCGAGAGCTTCTAAAGAAACTCTGCTTGTGGCGTTGCTGGAACAGAATGGACAACAGTTTCACTCAGTTAACTCTTGGGGCAACCTCATGTAAAATTTGAGCTGATCAGACCTGTCAAATATTCAAGCTGATCCACTCAGCAGAACTGCCTAGCAAGTTCTGCTCATTCATTTTGTGTGAGTCTAGATGGAAGCCAAAGTGTCAAAGTGATGTGTTGATACATTAGGATAGGGGGATGACAGAAGCTACTCTTAATCAATGAACGTTGCTGGCTTCCCTGAAGCAGAATCCCCTTTTAAGAAACTAAAAGCTGGCTCAGCCCTCAACAACTACTGCTGCCACTCATCTGCAAACATCCTTCATCTTCAAGAGCAGACAGCTTTATTAAGTTGTTGTTGTAGCAGAACAGATGCTACTCATTAACTTTGCCCAACTATTAATCACATAACACTAGAATGCTTTTCAGATACTCATATATCCCTCCTCAAAAAACCAAGTAAAGACAGCTTTATTACTGACCAGTACAAAATTCAAAACCTTTTCTCCAAAGTTTTGAAGAAAAAACAAATTGTTTTTGTATGAGATAAAGACCATTATACTCATCACTGCCTGACATTTTAGGGACTGTTTGTCACTTCTGGAACTGCAGTGCAGACCTCCATTTCTTTCAGAACATGTTGGGATAACTCTAGAATTAAACACAAACAGAGAAAAGCTGCTGCTGTGCTGCCCCTTCTTTAGAATCCATACTGACTTCTCAAAG
>JACBWW010000016.1:3090455-3173415 GCA_020086605.1 Lanius collurio | reverse complement strand
CCAGTTACCCAACACCACCAGCCCCAATTCTTTCACTGGGCCAGGAGAAAGCAGTCCATTATCAGGGAAACAGCAGGGCCCTCAAAGTGTGTTCAGCACTGTAGGACACACATGGAAAAATGAGACAGGGTTCTGTGCTTCACCTGCACTCTACTCCTCATTTTATTACTCTGTTCAGGCTGGACGATTTCTAGCTTTTACTGAGACAACATTAAACATACTGTCATCAGTCTGGAGCTCTTCTTGAAGATCTTAAAGCACCAGTGTGAG
The DNA here is from genome assembly GCA_020086605.1 of Lanius collurio. Classification (NCBI taxonomy): domain Eukaryota; kingdom Metazoa; phylum Chordata; class Aves; order Passeriformes; family Laniidae; genus Lanius; species Lanius collurio. The sequence goes on along the minus strand of JACBWW010000016.1, from coordinate 3,173,145 downwards.
TTTACTGCAAAAGGTTTAGAAGTGCAGGCATTATTTAGTTCAGTTCCTTAATATATTTAAAAGCGCACCATTAGAACAGCTGAATAGTAGAGATTCTGCTTTTAAGAAAAAATGTGCTTGCTTCTTGGAAGCTATTTCCATATTACACTCTTTTTCCACTTTTTAATTTTACTTTAGTTCTAGTTTTCATTATATATTTTCATTTCTTAAGAACATTTAATTGCATTATCAGCCATTTTATAAACCTTACTTGAATAATAGCAAAAGAACAAAATATTGTTCCATCCTTGGCAGGAGGAAGAGGGAAGGTTGAACTTCAGAGAGTTCTGTTCCTTATACATGAAGCACTCAGTCCTGGTCAATATGCCAAGCCTAAAGTCTGAGTTACAGGCATCCTTTTTCAATTTAAAATTTATTTTCTCATTTACATTTAAAAATATGAAAAGGCAAAACCCACTGTAATGGCAAAGGAAGTGAAGTTAGGAGCCATTTCACTGCCAAGCAAGCAGCAGCAACCATTGATGCAGGAAGAAGTATCACAGGATATTGTGTGAAGGACAGAAGTGCCTCCTAGAATCCTAAAACAATACATTCTTTGCCATTTAAGAAGACAAAAAGCACTTCAGTGCAAATCCAAACCACTTTTCTTTCCTTGCAGTAGCAAGGCAGTTACAGCAGTATCTTTAATGTGCTAACTACAGACATTTTACTTCATTTTTTCATTTTAAATGTTACTCTAACAGAAAAGGTGATTACCCAGCTTTGGGCTGTGATGTGTATTTATTTTGATTAATTTTTGTTCTACTATTTTCACAGCTCAGAGTGGAGAATGTGAGCTTAGCCAACAGATAAGTAGAAATACTTTCTACATTTGTATCAATAGAAAAACACTGACAAACTTTCCGTGGCCCTTCCTGAGCAGTTCATCAAGAAAAAGGGACTTGAAAATGCAGTCTTGTCACATTTGGGCAAACTTTCTTAACTATAGTGTGCAGTTTACATCAGCATCTAGCACTGTTTCTAGTGAAGTGTTTCCCCAATATTTCCCTGGCTGTTTTACTGCTGCTAAGTGAGCTAAGATTCTCAAAATGATTTCCTCAGTTTAGCATCTAAATTAGAGCCTGTTGTTGCAGGCTGTGTCTTACTGTGACATTACGAATTTCAAATTTAATGTTTCATATTATTTCCCTATCTCACACTGTTAAGAAGTATCATGCAGCTGTAGACAGCATCAGCTTTGACTAACCAGGAAAGGAGGCAGCAAACTGGATTATCCATATAGTCATTCTTTCCTGCTTCACTGAGCACCAACAGTAAAAGCACATGGCCCTAAAGAGCCTGAGTTACCTCAGCTTCCGGGCAAAAACTGCTTAGCACTTTGTTCCTTCAATCTACTATTAATTTATTTTCAGGAATCTTCTCTCATCAAATACTGGGGAGCTGACATATTCTAACTTTGGAAAATGCTGATTTTTCCTTGTAGCTCCCCACCCCTGAAACAGAAATGGCTGTCCCACAAAGGCATCTAGAGAACAGCAACACACTTGTGCTTACACTTGGCCAGTTGTCATGTCTGTTTCAAATAACATATTGGATATCTAGATAGGATTAAATAGTAACAATAATATCTTATTCCTCAACTGGATAAATCTGTTTCAGTCAGAGGAGGAAAGCTCAAGAAGTGAGACCACAGCGAGTGCATCAGAGTCAGAGCACACATTCCGGCAGTCAAGCACAGTTCCCCTGGATGTATCAGGTTTGCCTTCCCCAAAAGTCTGGCACACAACTCCATTTGCTTGAATTTTAACACAGAATCTACAAGTCATTTCCATGCTGTTGAAATTTATCAGTGGTATAAATCTGAAAATCAAAGTTTGCCTGGTTTATACTACTCTGTGCACTTTTATTGTCTGTATCTGACAGAATAAGCATTCATACCACTCTCCAAATTATATCCTATACATGAAGCTGTTTTATCAAAAATAAACACAGTAAAGTAAACAGAAATCTGAAGTAAGATGAAATTGATTAATCATTTTTCTAAATTGTAGCATTGCCTGAATTTGAGGGGGAAAAGAACCCACAAAACAATCTGCTACAAAATGCCCCAGCTGACCAGGAAATTGGACGTATTTTTTGCACATTAGAGAAAGATCTGAGTGTTCTGTAGTTAGAATAACATGTCAGTGGGATAAGCCACTCTGGTAGGGATGCTGAAACAACATCCCAGCCCCTCACAGTTATGTAAAGCTAATTTGATAGGAGGGAAAGCTGTAAATCATCTTGGGCATTATGCACCTGAAAAAGGGGACGGTACAGCAGGGCTTGGCCCCTCAATCTGAAAGCTACAAATTCTAGTCCGTCTGATTTCACTGGACAAGAAAACTAAAAGAAAGCTTTTCTACCTACTCCACAGGACACTGAAAGATCTGTTTATCACTGTACTCTGATAAGACCCTGTGAAATTTTGAGCTTTTCACTTAAAAGATATGAGGATTATGACTGAACATAAGTACCAGAAATTCCTGAGTAGGTTACCTAAAATAGTATGTATGTCCTCCACTCTGTATTATCTCATGCAACACAAAAGGTCTGTTTAAAATCTGGTGCATAGTATAGCACCTCATGAGATCCCAGAAAGATATGGAGGAAGAGTCTAAATGTATGCTTAAGATATTTACAGATTAATATTTTTTTACTCATACTACTACTATTATATATAATAGTTCTCATTCTCTATTTCTTAAGAAGAAAACTTAAATTAGTGTAAAAATAATAATTTGTTTTAAGTAATGGCTATAGAGTAACATCAAATTTTCTTAAATTTACATTCCCCTTTCAACAGCTAAAATACTGCCTGGGACAAAGCTTTCAAGTCTTTTGGTTAATGAGTTTAATAAACTGTCTCCTTAAAGACCACGAGCATTATGGTGGTAACAAAAGTTATGCACTGGCTGTGCTTGTCTGCCCATAGACACCCGGCCAGGGGCATTTCTTGTTGCTGACCACGCAGGAGAGCTGGAACGAGGTGATATTTAAAGGTCTCTTCCAAACCAAACCCTTCTGTGATTCTGTGAAAGTGACTGGAAAATGAAAAGACCACCAAGCCATAAAAGTTTTGCTTGCAGTTATCAGAAATATGCAGAAATTGAAAAGCAACACAAAAGTCCATCAAAAGGACACCATAAATGATGACAAACTTGGTTTCCACGGTCTCTACCTAAGAATAACATTGATAGCAAAAGATGATGTAAGCAAAATTACATCTCAAGTATTTTCCATTTCAGAAAGTTGCAGACTGGGCAAAAGAAGTTAGTCTAAGAAACAAAGTCATTAAGGATACAGGAACTGATTTCAGAACTGAAAATACAACACTGATTTAGTCCAAAAGAGATGGTTAGCACCTAGAAGAGCTGCTATTTGCCTAATACAAATAGAGGCTAAACAAGACAGCTGCATAAAACTTCAGCTATCCCATTAAGAATCAATAAAAACTTACACAGATGCTTTTTAGTGAGAAAGAACAGAAGAGAGTACTGTAATATTGCTGTGGACTTTCTCCAGCAGTTTCCTTAATTTATATATTTGACAAGTTAGCAAAAGGGAGTAATCTATGATGCAAGATTAGTGTGTTACTGGAAGTTATACAAAAACTCAAAGTAATTTCTTTTTCTCCCCTCAAATAACTATTTTGCATCCTGCATGCATTATTTAGTCTCTTAAGCCTTCAAGCCACTGCTTATTGCATCAAGCTCATAAATCATCTCTTCCACATCACCCAGCTTCCTTTAGAAAAGCATAAAAAATAGCCCTTTTTATACTGTATCTCTCTGTGACCATAATTATTTTACCATATAAATATATTCCATCTGCAGACTAATAGGAGTTGAATTTTGCATAGTAGAAGACTAGATCATCAGCAAATAAATGTTTGTGTCTGAACCTGATAGAGCTATTTCATGATGAAAATTTATTCATGAGACAAGCCAAACAAAACCAGACTGTCCCAAAACATGTGGTACCACTTTGGGAAAGTCATGGCTTTAATTTTCTCGTCTCCTATAAATAAATAGATTAAAAAAGGGTCAGAACCAGCCTCGGGTTCAGCCTGTCACAGACACTTACAACACACCCTGCATAATCTCAAGAAAATTCTTCCCGTCCTTCTTTATTTCACCTGTTGTTATCATTGATAAAAGATGGCAACATTTGTTATGGTTAACTCTCCAGTCTGAAGCAATTACATTTTCTTTTATCTGCAATGTATCCTAGGAAATAGTAATCATTTTCATTCACATCAGGCTTTCTTCAGGAGGGCTGATCCTTCTGATGACACAGCACCACAAAACGTAGCAGTTTGTGACTGGAAGTGCCAACGAAAAGTAATCGCACAGTGTTGAGGAGAAAAAGTTCAATAAACAATCCACCTCCCACTAACCCTCAGCTCTGTGTTTAAAAAGGACACTGAAGATTACACAGCAAATTGTACTTCATCACAGAAACACAGAATGGTTTGGGCTGATGGGCATCATCTAATCATTATTATTTACAGAGGTGTCCAAATGCAGCAATCAGATGAGGTGGCACAAGTAGCATGTTACTGATGAAAATGACTTTGTTCACCTCGAAAGCCAAAAGGCTTTACTCTCACTCAACTGCTCTTCGAAGAATATAAAAACTGTTACTGTGTGTATCATTAATTATCATCTACTGGGCATTTTTCATTTAAAACTGCATGCAGTTGGACACATGGTGTAAAATCTATATGAGCCCTAACATACTTTAGTACTTATGCATTAACTGTTCACTGTGACACCTGTAGGCACAAACAAAATGTGTGACAAAAGCCAGACATGGGGACAGAGCCCAAAGAACAGCCTGACTCCAGGCAGTGCCACTAATGGTGGAGAGGAAAGGCAACTGGTATAATAGAGCTCTGCTCATAGACATGTCAGACACCAGAATGAACTCCAATTCACAGTGAGAAAGAACCTTGGGAAAGACAAAAACCTGTTAAAGGAATGTAGAAATCAGCATACGTTGTTTTAACGCAGGGCAGAAGTGTTAAGAAAAAGATTATTAAATCTACAGGATACTTAGAGAAAGTTACTTGCCATTTTATGGGAGGAAAAAGAAACAGGTCAGTATTATTCAAAACTCTTACTGGACTCCTCAGCTCCGAAACATTGTTGGTACAAATGTAAAAGGAGAAGGGAAAAATATTTATCACACAAGGCTCACTTCTGCTTTTCAATAAACAGGGAATTACCATCTTCATCAACTATTTAGAGACTATCACAGAACCAGAGCAGTGCTACAATACTCAACACTAAAGGAAGATAAACTTAATGCCTTTACCATTGCATTTATATTCGTGATCTTTTCTTTTTAAATTTCAAAATAAGGATTTTGACATGGATATCAAATATTGTTATCCACTGTGGCACATGACAGAGCTTTTCATTTAGGTTGAGTTGTTTGAGTTTGGTGTGTTTTTTAAAACTACCCTTGTCTAATTTTATCTGAGTCAAATAAATATAGATGAACTTTAATACAAAGGCAAAGGACATATCTTATCTGGTGTGACAAGCTGAACCACCTCCAGGGTGTCCATCTACTAAGGAAGTCATATTCTATCTTTTCCAATCTCGTTTCGAGAAGTGACAACACTCCCCAGAAGACATTCATGCACTTGAGCAGACTGTTGGTCTTGCCATGGCACAATCTGGTCAAACGACTCTTTCTCCTGCCTTACATGAGCCAGGACTATGGAAGCAGATCCTGAAACTCCACTTTTACAGGGTGAGAGTCTGCCTGCTGCACTAAGAGATAACTTGACCTTTTACTATCTTTATGTGTATCTTAATATCTCTGTATAGAAGAAAACACACTCATACAAGAGTGTGAACCCAGCTATTACGGTCTTACAATGAATATTTATGTGATTTCTCTCATCCTTCAAGATCAGTCATCAGATGTTAATGTCAGATTTCTTTTTTCTGAGTAGCAGCAGTATGCAAAAAAACCAAGTTTCCTGTGTTCATGACTTCTGGAAAAAGTGATGCCAAAATCATGGCCATTTTGAAGACTTTTTGGTACTAAATAGCTTCAAAAACGCCCGATAAATAAAACCAAAACAAACAATCAAACAAACAACTAAAAATAAAACCAACAGTGAAAAAAACAGCCAACAAATGCTTAGGACCACTTGTGTGTTTCATTTTGTGATGTGTATTTGTGGACACAGAGCCATACAATGCCTGGATCCATTCCCATGGATGGGAATATGTCTGTAGGCAGCAGTGGGACAAGCTCTCCTCTGACAGCAGAGCCTGCAGGAAGGCACTGCCCACTAGACTGCAAAGCCAGCCAGTGTGCTCCCCTGGTGATCAGGACAGGGCACGTTTGGTGAACTGCCTTCTGTCTTCCCATGACACCTATAGAATCTTTTGGTTTTGATAAAGTTCAGAAAAGGTGGGCATCCTACAGAGCACTGTTATGGTACAAATGGCTGTGACCACTGTGATCCCAGAGGGACCAACAGCACCCTGGTGGTCAGGCATCACTGTCTAGGATCACCTCCGTGGTGATGGCGAGTCCCCATGATCCTTTGTTTCCCTAATTTGTTTAATACAAGTTGACTGGTTACTGTTTTCCCCTCCTAGTTTTAAGTCCATAAATATGTACCCTCCTAGTTGAACATACATCAGTTCTGGAAAGTTCCATGTTACTCAATGCCCCACTGGTTGTTCCCTGTGACCCCTCCTAAGAGCTACACCCATTGACTACTTCCCAGTTAACTCCTCCCCACTGCCTTACCCAACTGGCTGTTAGCCTTATCCCCGCCTTTCTTTCCTGAGCATAAAACCCCTGGACCCTCTTGTAAAACCGGCTTTTCCTCCCTGGGCCCTCCACCTGCAGTGGACCCTGCTTGTGGAACCCGTAGGGAGCGTCCCTCCTGCTCCTTCGCCTCCACTGCCTTGGGCTGGGGCTCGCTGCTCACAGTGAGGCGCTCGCCCTAAACCGCTGCTGCCTGCCAGGGGCTGTGGTCAGCGGTGCCGCCCTCCCAGCTCGCCCTGGGCTCGGCCTCTCAGGGCATCTCCCTGCACAAATCTCTGCTGCTGCCTATTGTGCTGCATGCACTGCAACTACACATACATTAAATGAGTATTCCATTTTTTACAGTGCTCCTCTTAATAGAGCCTGAGACAATAGAAATAATTTCCTACATGTTTTAGCTTCATTCTCAACGTTCTCAGCTCCACATTTCTTCATCATGAGTAGAACTGTCAGATGCTGCTAGAGAACCTAGTACAGATGCATTGCCTCATGTGAGCTGGTAAAAGCTTCCTTCCTTTCAGAAAAGGGCTTCCTATTGATGATATAGAACAAACTTATGTTTAACACTGTAGTGGCACTAAAACATGTTATTACAAAAATACAAACTGGAATTGAAGCATGACTTCTATTTGTAGAAGATCAAGTTTTTTGTCAGCTGGAAAAAACAGTATTATTTATACACTCTATAGTATTTGAATCATCTTTCTTGATTAAGTACTATTTTAACTAGGCTTTAACTTTTGGAAAAAAAGCAACATATCCTTTGCTAGACTGGAGAATTTCTTGTTAAATAGCATAACCATATTAACAGAACACCTGCTGATACATGATTCAAACCATCCATTTCAAAATCACCAGCCTTGCTTTCATTTATTATCCTGACAGCTTTGCTGCTAACAAAAGACGAATATGCAAGCTTAAAACCAGACTGCTGCCCTGCACTAACACAGCCAGATAACAGCTCTGACTGGTAGACTGCCTACACAAGCAGTCACTGCAGTGTCACACAGTATACAGAGTAATTAAAACAGTGACTTTTTCCCTTTTTGCAAAGGGGGGGGGGGGGGGGGGGAGGAGGGGATGACGATGCAAGTAGAATGAGCTTTATTCTATAAATGACCTCACAGTGGTATTTCTCCTAACAGACTGCTATTTGCATTATTGATTTTTCTAAAAGTTGCCAGCTGGTGGTCACCTTGACTAAATGTCAGACTCTTTAAAATGTCGTCTACAAAGGGGCCTGGCTTTCAGTTATGTGTGCAGATGAACAGAAGGTTCATGGAATCATCTGAAGTAAATCATGACCCTGCCTTAACTCTGATTGGCATGATTTTATCAATCCAGTGGGTTTTAGTATCAGGACAGTACACAGGAATTCCCGTTTGCCTTGATTCCTCCTTGGTGAAGTAGAGATGTAGAGTTCAGAGAGAACTGGAACTCGGCAGACAAGCACCAAGGTTCAGGTTTCTGTCCCAATCCCAGCACAAGCCACCACCAAGCAGTCCCTCAGCCTCCAGGATGAGTCAGTTCCTGTCCTTCCCACCTGGACTCTCATCACCCCTTCCACCAAATAAATTTATGCTTCCCCCTGAAACTTGTGCCTGAGAGCCCTTCTGCTCTGTGGAACCACACAGCACTGCTGGAGGATGGTCAGATTAGCATTTCTGTGATGTCTCCAAAACCTGAGAAACCCGAAAAAAATAATATTTGTGTTGCTTCATTACTTGATCAGCATTAGTAAGTCCAATCTCCCTCACAAGTTCACATAACTGCTAGAAAATTCAGCTGTCTGCAATCTAATTTTCTGGGAGAGTGAAAATGCTATAAATAGCTACTCTTTTCAGTAAAATAAAGAACAAATCATTATTTATCCTAAAGCCCTGCACATTGACAATTTGTTGGCTATTCTTGGGTTAGCACAACACAGAGAACTTGCAAGACTCAAGTTAGGAAGATCTGGGCCCAGAGTATGATCCCTTCAGATGTGTAAAGGGGTCTGAAATTATCCTGCAAGATAGGTTGGAGCCCTGCAGTCAGACACTGTGGGAGCAGACAGCATCCAGCACAGAGGTGATTCAGCAGGAGAATGGCAGCTCTGAGAAAGCCAGGAGCTGGGACAGCACAGCCACCTCCACTCTGCACAACTTGGAACACTCTGAGGACTGCTTGAAATAATGATGAAACAGCAAAATGTTGGGTGAAAGAACCCACAGCTTAGAGCCTAAAACAGGCTTACAGTCTAAAATATTCACTTTCACTGTGCTTTTTGGTAACTGGACTATCAACAGATCACCCCTATCAGATACATTTTAATTCCTATATGTTATGTCCAAACATTTGACTCTTATGAACTCTTTCCAAAACTAGTAATGTACAAAAATTAGTATGAAACCCAAGAATTTACATGCTACACTTTTGCTACAATGCTGCACAATCACCTTCTGATCCAAGTCTAGGCTGGAGTGCCTTTTCTGGGGCCGGAAGAGGTGTATTCAGTACTGATTTACTCTTGCCTGATTGACCTTGGTATCTTCTGGAATTTCCAGTGTTACATTTAAAACAGCTTGGTTATTTTATCTGGAGTGCCTTTTAATGCTGTAGCTGGTCCTCATTACATTTTTGCAGTATTTTTAGTTACCATGGAGCCTACAGTTCATGTACAGCTTGTTTACTATTTAATTTACTACCATTTAAGTTTAGAATAGTTTAGTGACCAAAAACTGAAGTTTCCAAAATTTGAAACTTGAATTCAGGACTTTTGACTCACATCCACTATTAGTAAACAATAATCCCCCCTCCCTCCCAATTAAAAAGTTTGCTGTCCTTCTTGATGTAAGCAATAAGTTTTTGAACAAGACAAAATAATGTAACAGAAATATGTAAAGCAAGGTTTTGCCACAGTAACAATATTATGATTTTTGTGACATTGCTGCATTTTAAAAATTCTAATTAAAGTGCAGTACTACACATACATAGTAGATTTCTTTGCATTAACTATTCTTTACATTAATTACAGCATCCAAAGTCTGGTACAGTAAAAACCTGAGATTTCATGTCACATAATCATGTATTTCTTAGTGATAAAAACAGAACTCTGTGCATAAAGATTGGTGCTGATTTGCAATTGTGAACCTTGAATGTCTAAAAGCTGTGCCCTTTCAAATAATCTGTCCCAAGAGGAAGAGGAGAAGAGTCATAAGGCACAATTATGGCCTATAAATGGCACACAGTATAAAAGAGATAGGGAAGGTTCTCTTGCAACACACCTGCAAAAATTGCTACCAGCCAAATGTTTCCTCAGCTTTCTCTGAGAAACTCTCTACAGTGACAAGAAGTCACCAAAGATGAGCATTCTGACACATCCTGATCCTAATTTGTTGTCACTCGCATTCAACACCTCTCTCTGGTGTCTGCTCACCTACCCTACTCTAACACTGAAGACCAATCACAGTTTCAAATTCCAAACACAAATGAATGCTTAGGATCACTTTGAAGTCCATGATGAGTGGTGTGGCACCCAGGACAAGAATCACAAGATGCAGTAAACACAGACCCCGAGCTTATTCTCACCTCAAACCCCTCTCTTCCCTAGGCATTTGCAGAGGGAATAGTCTGCTTCAAAAATGTATTTCCTCCAGAATTTTATATGTATCCAAGTGTTTGTGCAAACATTGCTGCTTGTTAGATTCAAATAAAACTGTCTAAAGCTGAAAACAACGGAGCAGAGGTCAACTGCAGAAGGTCTGATCTTGCATTTCATCCCCCAGAATCTACTGCTAAATTAATTTCTCCCCCAACAGTGCAAGACAGACTGTAAAATTAAATTTCTCAGTTGCCTTAAATTAACCTTTTGACTGAAATCTCCAACACCTCTTACAGCATGCATCACAAGGTTCCTGCCACAGCCTTAAACCACTTTGCTTTCTCATCTTTCCCAGTCTGTTAGAGCAAGAAAAGCAGCTATTTGAGCCAGATTTCCCTATTCCTTAGAAGTGGTAAATCAGGTCAGGGAAAGTCCAAACTGTTTCTCTGTGTTCTCAGGGCTGATATGGTGGGGAGGTGCTGGCACGTGGCTTTGTTCCCCTCAGGGGACAGCAGCAGCCGGTGACAGCAGCACCCTCCCAAGGGCCACCTGCACTCTTCTCCCATTGCAGGATTTTGGCCTCCTGGCATTAAAAGAAGAGTTTATTCAAGGTGCAATACAAATACCTAAAACTTTTTTAAGGCCTCACCAAGTTTCCCCAAGTGAAATTCCCCCTAATAAGGAGAACAAATTAATCAAATATCTTCCAGAACCCATAATAAGTCAGTAATTCAAACTATGATGAAAAGTACACCTTTTAAAGAAGATAAAATTCTGTTTAATGACAATATGTCTGTTAGCTCCTAGTACCAGAAATCCTGATCACAAATCGACCCTATTATACATATTATTTTTTATTTAGTGGAACAGATAAAAAAGAAATTTTAAAATGTATTATCATCAGGGATTTAAGAGGATACACGTCCCCCATCACCATATCCATGTACCAAAGCTGAAAACAGTAAATCAAGGCTCTAAAGAACTCAGTTATTAGTATCCCACCAGCTTTCTAAGTTTTTTACAAATTCAAGTTTCATATATTCCACTTTTGGTTATAGACACATGTGCAGTTTTTATAGGTTCACTTCACCTGGTAAAGCTGCAAGGAGGAAAAGCAAAGGATGCTTTCTCATTACATAGTTTTACACTTTAGCCAAATTTTCTAGGAAAATCCCAGTGAAAACAGAGTGAAAGCATAGTCGGTGGTTTGTACTGGAACTTTTTTCATCCATTGGCATAATATTACTTTATTTGAACTATAATTTATCAACTGACTGGAGGCAAAAAGCCTACTACAGCTTCTCTGTGTCCAGATAAATAGATTCTGAAGGCCACAGGATTCAAAAACAGGGTCCAGCCTGGAAAACCAAGGCATCCAAGGAACTACCAGCAGAAGAGGAGAAACCATGGACTGTATGGCAGCTATATATGCCAAGAGCAGTAAACACAAAAAACCTACAAAAGAGGTACAACATGGAGAGAGTGAATAGGCTTGAATAAAGGATAATCATGCAAGTAAGGATAAAATGCATCAGGGGAAAAATATTCCTGAAGTAATATTAAAAATCCAAACAAAACAACGGAGGACATCTAGTATGAATGAAGCAACAGAAAGAAAAGCAGGAGGATACACTTTTGTAGAGTATTCCTTTCATCTCTTGAATATAAGGTTTTTAAAGGGGGGAAAAAACTTCTCTTGTGTGAAGCACTTGCAGCAGCACTGCCCTGCCTTGAACTGTTACCGAAGCCTGCAACCCTATCCAATTAAAAGAGCAAACACCAAACCGATTTCAAAGCCCCTGTTCCAACACAGGGGGAAAGCTGTGAAGTCTCACCACAGAACTTGGAAGAACCATCTTGTTCTCAGATGATTAATCTCATGTACTTTGTCTTCCATTTATCTGAACACAGTGGTCCAGTAATTACAATGCACCTGTGGCAGCACAAGAAATATCTTCCTCCATTCCCAGCAAAATTTTAGCTAATGTGCAGCACTAACAAAAAGTCAAATATTCTTATGTCTTCCAGCAGCTGTTAAAGCTACAATTTATGGACTTAAACTCAACAGAGCAGCACATCCTTGAGTGTTTCTCTTGAGCAAATGCAGCTCTGCTGAAACACCCTCCAGTATCTCCATGAGTGAGAGAAAGCACAAACTCATTTGATGCCAGAAGGACTCCAAACTTGGCAGCTTTTTTCAGCTGACACAGATTTCTAATAAAGGTGGTGTCCACTCAGCTCCTGCCTTGCCCCTTGGGGAAACACCTGCATTTCAGCATTTTTTAAAAAATATTCTAACTTTGTTTGATGTAAATAGAACCTTATTTCCCTTTACTTTGAGGGTGGCTCAGATAACCATCCATAGTTACAAATTTACCATTACAGGGCTTTTTGTCTGGGGCTTTTTTTGCGGTTTGAGAGTTTCTGCAGCTGTGTCACATTCAAAACTCAGTTGTTTGTTCTGCCACAATGAAAGACAATTTAAAATAGATGACTCTCAAATTTGGATTCATTTAAATTCTATACAGAATGTAGTTTGACAACATTGCAGTTCTTTTTTGGCACACTTTTCAAAGCTATTTTAGTAACAGAGTTTACTCAATAAGAAGCAATAACTTTACACAATTATTAGGGAAAACAAATATCAGATAAAACTTGCTTTTGAAAGTTGTCTCCATATAATCAGGAAATAATTTTCAAATTCTTTCAATGTGTACAAATAATTTTGAATTGCAGCATCATGTAGTTAGAAGAACCACTTTCAACAGGAAAAAAAAAACCTACTAGGAGACATTCTTGAAAGAAAAAATTATATTTTAGTTCTTAAAAGTTTAAAAAATATATATTTCAGAAAAGGCTGATGTAAAGATCCAAATTCAGAAAGGTCAGCTCTCCATGAATACACTATTTTACCAGTTCTAAAGCTTTGTTAGTCCAACACAATCCTAAGAATAAAGCTTATTAGTTGATTAGAGACATCTTCTGAAAATAGTTCAGGTCCAAACAGCTTTTATCCACCATCAAAATCAATACTAAATCTAATTTGAGTAAGCTCAAGGCAAGAGTTTCTTACTTAATTTGTGCAGATATATTGCAAATTATTAGAAGCCCCAACTTTTGATATATGCAGATACACCTGAAACAGTTCATTTTACTCAGGCCCTTGCCCTTAAAGCACTCCTCTCACAAAAAATAAAACACAGACCAAAACCCAAACAACATTATAATTTGGAAAAAAAAAATCCCCTACACTTTTTGTTTTCAAAAGACAGGAACCATGGTTCAGCTTGCTCTTGCTCCAGGGCTCTTTGATGAGGACCTTCTGACAGTATCTCAGAGTTCAGGACCTATGGTGCCACTCTGGGGAGCCTGTGTCTAACAGCACACCTACCATGGCCAGGAGGATGGAATGCTCCATGCAGTTGTGTTGCTACAGCGTGACAGGGGTTGGTGTTTCAGAAGGGATTTTGGACTTCCAGGAGAACACAGAGTGGACACAACTGACCTGCTTGCTATCTGCAGACTGCCAAGGGAGTACCTGGCTGGGATACCCTGGTGAGAAACATTTCTAGGAAGCTGACCTGCTCTGTCTCATCAGTTTGAGGCATATACTGGAGAGAACCATTCTAAAGCTTCTTTTCTTCCCTAGTTCCTTACAAATACTTTCATGCTTAATTACAGGTTCAGAAATACACAATTCTTGTTCCAGCACCAGTCTGTCAATTGGAAAACAACCACAAGCTCCAGGGTGTCAACATATGGCTGAAAAAGTCATAGAAAACTGACTGTAAATGAGTTCATGAACTGCAAACATCCCAGGAGCTCCAAGACACCCTGAACCTGAAACTTTCTAAACAGATTAAAAACCTTAAAACCATCTGCTGTCTTTTCTCCATCCATACCCTTCACATAGATGTGAAAACCAAATCATGTACTTGCCATTAGTGATAAAAAAATACCACAGAATATTTGATCAGATCCCAACTCAAATCTCACTGCAGTCACTGGAAAATTTCCTGCTGCCTTCTGTAGGTACAAAATTAAGAGACAATGCCAAATGCTGAGTTTCAGCATGACAGGAACTTAAAGCCAGCAATACATACAGAAAAAACACACTCTGAAAGGCTAAACCCATCCAGGAAATTACTTCTTGGGTAATTATCTTTACTTTTATGCAGAAGGGGGCTGTCAGCATCTGATCACTGTAGTCAGTTCAAGCTCATTTACAGGTGCTAATCAGAGCAGATTCAATCTCACCTTTTATAGCTTATTAAATCTTTGAAGGCTTCTTTATAAAAAGTGCTTCCTTGCAAAGAACTCAGTACACTCAATTCCAGTTCATTCAGTAGAAACTGAATGGGTTTAGCAACCTTCAGGAGTCAGTAATTTCTTAGATTTTAAAGCCAGAATAGACCCTTGTGACCACTTAGTCAGACCTTCTGCATGAAATTTCACTGCAGTCCTGAGAGAAGCACCTCGAATGCAGGCAATTACTGACAGAATGAGAAGCAGCTGCCCAAGGCACGCAGCTGCGTGGGGTTTTGTTACATTTTTTTTCCAAAGTTTTCTGCCTAGAAAATATTGTCAGTAATGCTGCAGGAGGGGAGGGAGTGCATGTGTGTGTGTGTGTGTGTGTGTGTGTCTCTGTTTGTGAGGGGGTTTTGTTTGGCTTTTTTTTTAACACTAATTGCTCGTGACAGAAGTACAAATAAAATGCAATAATACTTAGCTGATTTATGGACTACAATTGCTTAACTGAATGCTTATGAGGAAGATCTGAAATTTACTTTCTACTCCATGGGGGTCACTAATGAAGTTAGGGTTAGGGGGTTTTTTAGCTATGATGTAAATCCAGTTAGGAGCAGCCATACGGAATAATGGGAGAGAAAGATCAGGAAACTGGTTTAACTGCATTTAAACTGCTGCTGGATTACTCTTAAAATTTTTGAATGTGTTAATCAATATTAAGTACCTTGTCTGGAGGAAAGCTACTCAATTCAAAACCTACCAATCAATTCACTATCAAAGCAGTTTGATTTATAAGCAACACAATCAGCAGCACAGGCAGGAAATGTGCAGAATCAATACCAGCAATAACACACATAAACCTCAACTTCACAAGGTATTAACACACACCTACTAATTTTCTAAGCACCCTTCAAGAACTAATCCCCAAAAGCAGCAACCACCTCAAGTTACATTAGTTACAGGCCTTCCCCCACTCTGGCAGAGGTGTGGGTTCCCTATCCCCACAGATTCCTTGGAGCTGGGGTTGCTGCAGCTTTCCCCTGCTGCTCCCCACAGCCCCTAATCCACGGGCTGGTGAGAAAGCCAAAAAAGGAAAGCTTAAAGACTCCCAGTAAGAATCTCTTAGCAAGTCTTTACACACACACCAAGGATAGCAACCTCCCACTGATTTTGCATTCCAGCAAATACACCAAGGTAAGAAAGTCATAGGAATAGTTTGAGATTATTATTATTATTACTGGAACATCACTGTAAAACATTCAGATAATATAATAAGACAGTATTTCATTCACTAGTGGCATTTTCAAATTAAAATGGGTAATTTTGAAAGTAGAAGAGTTGCTGTAAGGTATCAGGCTAAGTTAGATTCTGTCAATGCAGAGAGAGCACTGAAGAAACTAAATAATAGATACTATAATAACATGAGCTCCACACTTGTTGAAATGGCAGTGAATCAAACTAATCAGATTTTTCCAATGACCTTTCCAAATAAATCTGTAAAAATTCTGAGACACAAAAACTGGTATTGTACATCACATCATCTTACAATATGATGTATGGCAGGAATATAAACTGCCAAGCACTAATGATAACTAAGGTTTTCGATCTTTTATCCTATTCATGTTCTCAGTGGAACACCTGTTCTCTGATAAAAACACAGTCTTTTAAGTACCAGTACAAACAGAGGAAGAATTTTCTCAACATCTACAAATTTGGCAGAATTCCTTCATCATTGTCTTCCTAAACTACTGAAACTCTCTTTGTGATTGTGAGATAAAGTGAAAACTATTGTCATTTTTAGGTAGTAGAGCATAGTTTTAATATTTAAACTTAAAAGAGCTGTGTAATTACCAATGCCAGTGAGTCATGATCTTTCACTGCAAGATATTTTCATTCTTTGTATAGAAGAAAATTTGCAGAGGCACCACAACTGAATTTTAAGCAATTTCTGACAATAAAATGTGTTTGGGTGATTGCTGTATGAATAAACCATTTCCCAGAGAAAGCAATATAGTTTCTAAAACATATTGCACAAACTCACCAGCTAACACCCTAGAGGAAAACCATCATTAAAAAAGCAATTTGATACAGCTGATTCCAAGAATTCTACCAGAAGTGCATCATCTAAACAGAATTACTGAAGTCAGTTCTGTGATGCAAAGATTGAAATAAAAGAAAAAAATCAATACCAAAATAAACATAGGATAAAAGAAAAGAGGCACTGAAGAAATGAATCTGCTAACACTAATACTTCATAGAGAGCATACTGTATTTCTATTTACATGAATTTTATATTGTGTACATAAAACCAGA
Organism: Lanius collurio; assembly: GCA_020086605.1. NCBI lineage: Eukaryota > Metazoa > Chordata > Aves > Passeriformes > Laniidae > Lanius > Lanius collurio. The sequence goes on along the minus strand of JACBWW010000016.1, from coordinate 3,156,161 downwards.
GATTTTTTATTAGTCCAAAAAAGCAGCTGAGTGTTTCATTGCCCCCACTGCGTTCAGAACAGTGTGCCCAAGGAGGGAGAACAGATTTGTGCCCAAGGCGGGAGAACAGATTTGTACATGGCAGAACTCTTTGGGGTCCTGCAGTCTGGGGGCACTGAGAGCCCCCCCATTCCTGACACAGGGAATCTGTGCTCCCTGCCAGGGATGCACAGCTACCCACACAGTACCACTGCTTTTTCACATGAATGGGAACCCATTTTTCCCCAAACACTCAAGTGACTGGGAGAACCTCTCTTTGTGGTCACAAATTTTACACCTTACAGTAAATCACAACAGTTTCATTTCAAGATCCATGGAATTTTCCAGATATTCTATAGAGGTCTGGTTCCTGTGCAGATGAGATTAGCTTTCTTACAACACAAAATACATAAACAGTCAGATTAGAAGTCCCTTCTACCTTCTAATCATGTGTGCATATAATGTTATTAATATAATTTAAAATACAGACTTTGGGTTTGATAGAAAACTCATTATTATGGTCACAATTAGAGACAATAATATCCAATAATTAACTTTTTCATAAGTACATAGTAAATATTGTCTTTTAAGGCTTCACAGGAGGAGCCCTGGTTTAGACAATATTTTTAATTCCAGAATTTAATTAAAGATTTAAAGCTCATTCTATTTTTTAAGAAAGACTGATGTGAAGACTGTAGAAATATATCAGGAGGTGTTCTGAGTGCCCTTAAGGAGTTTTATGCTCAAGAGTCCAAAAGAAAATAAGTCACAGATGTTCCTTTCAGAGTCTTAGGGCATCACAAAAGAAATTTGAGTCAAACCAAATATCCATACAAGTCTATCCATATCATCCATCTCCCACAGTGGCTAAAAGAACCCTTTAAGCAGTTCCTGCTCTCTTCTATACTCAGACTTTCCACAAATACATGGTGCCTGAAATTCACATTTTCAAACTAACTTTTATAGTACTGCAAGGTTAAAATATGTTTGAAGTTAATGCCACTCTGTATCCTCCCTTGGCAGGCAGTCCCACGGCTCCAGAGTGAAAGGCACAAGTATCTTTTCATATTCCTCATCTTCAAAGCTGTGCAGCCAGACACCTGAGCACCATGCCTGAAATCCTTATTTGCTAATGATATTTGAAAGGAGAATTTCTGATTAATTTTGTAAGTATCATTCTTTCACTTCCTTGATATAATCACAAATTAATTCTAGGAATAGAACTGAATTAGAAATGAAACCTAGACTGGCTATTATTTCTCTTGACTGGCTCAACTACATCTTATTTTATTCCTGAACAGCCTGTGTTGTCTATAAGACATCCAAGTGCTTCCTTTACCCTTCATTTTCCAGAAAAGCAAGTTAGGTATCAAGGCACAAACCAAATACATAACATACATGGATAACTTTTGGAGATTACAAGTCTACTCAAAAGTTCTTTCAACAGGAATTTGAATTTATTACAGATTTTCATGCAGAGAAAGAAGAATTAGCCATCTGAGAGCTGGAGATCCTTTTGATCACTTTATTTCTGCTCTACACGCCTATGCTCAAGAGGCATTTTGTACTCATTTATGCAGGGAATGAAAGGAACTTCAAAAGCACAGATACAGTCTCCCTCAATTGAGGATATTTTACCTGCATTTTGTTTGAAAGTCCAAAAAATATCAATAGCTTTATCTGTACAATCTAATAAGTTCAAGTTTCAGGGTTGTCTTACTCCTTTAGAACTGCTGAAAGCCTCAATTTCTCATAAAACAGTGTTTAAAACAGACTGAAAAAACATATTGTGCCTTTCAGGTCTTTTTGCCACAAAAAGGAATCAACTCAGAAGTCCAAATCCCTAAAGAAAATTAAAAAAAAAAAGAGTTTCAAAGAGAATTCTACATTTAAATTTGAAATCTACCCCCAACAGCAAGGGTGAACTCCATGAAAAGGAGGATGGGGGAAGAAAAGCAGAATCCCTAAGACAGCCATAACACAGCAGTTACTGCTAAGCCTCGGATTCACCTCAAGGTTTCTTATGCTGCTCTGCCTTGAAAAGAGCAAAATACTCCATGCAAATCAAGACTGATTAGTCCTTAGACAAGATCTTGAACGTGGGTCAAGTCTGTGGGTGACATCTTTTTCCTTCCCCTCATTTATGAGGTTTGAACTCTGAAGTGTATTTAGCTTCAATCGTTAATTCCAAAGTTCAGATAAATCAGAAATGAGAAGTGGTGAAATGATGATTTTTAGAGAACTGCTAACTGACCCATGGGCATTACATCACAGTAATCTCACAGACAATATATTATGTGAGTATGTGAGTTCAGCAGGGATGTTGAACTGCTATTTCTTCCCTTCAAATATTAAATACATTCCATTTTCTGTGTTAGCTAACATATATATGATTGAAGAGACAGAATTATTTTTCTGACAAAAAAATTAATTACTGGTTAAGAAACTTGTCTACTTAAAGAAAATAGGCGGGGGGAAATATTTACATACCAAATACCCCCTAAAATATAGAGAAAGAAAAAACAAATTTCAATGAGATCATATGAATTTTTTGTACTTTTTTTCCCAATAGAACATCATATAAATTCTCGGCTTGGCCATCTCTTGTTATTTTCTGTATCAGGTTGTTCCCAGATAACACAAACCAAATCAGCCTCTCAGAAGCTGTTGGTTCAAGTTGCAGGTTATTCATTAACTAGAGGGTACACTAGCACAAATATATCCACCTCGATAGGCTAGTTTTAAATAAAAACACATTAGAGTCAGAAGGTAACTTAGAATCTAGTGGCACTTCACAGGTTTTTTTACTTTTCCTTGAAATTACAGGTCTCCAACAAAGGCAAGCCCACTCCTTTACAAGAAGCAAGGTCACCATTTTATCTCACAGGATGCTGATGGGATCACTGCCTTTATCAGTCTAAAAGTAGTACTGAAGCTCAGGATTTTTGTTGGCACCTTAAAAGCTGAACATATAACATCTGAAGCATTTAACTCCCTGGTTTCAGGTTCTGCCCAGCTTTCAATCTCCCTCTATTCCATTTCTTTAAACAGAAATTATGCCTCAGAAATAGTTTAATGGCTCTATTCTCTCAAGTGAGATCTGATCATAGTTAAGAGAAAAGATGAGGCAATTTACACTCCGTTTACAGACTCCAAATGAGTGTGCTTGCTAAAGCAAATACAAGAGGATGTAAAACCACCAACTCACCTAAGAATAGAAAAAGCAGTCAGTGGAAAATGACTTGATAACTGAAGCTCATGAAACAAGTCAAAACCACATCAAACCTAAAGCACTTTGAATAAAGTTGGGTAATGAGTGCTTACTTACTTTTGAAGTTAACTGAAGTGTCTCAAGAGCATTATCAACTTTCAGACCAGGTGTGGCTGAAATCTTGACACTTCTGTTACACTGCTTGAATAAAGCTCAGAATTGATTTGTTTCTCTGGCTTTACTTAAGCAAGCTTTTCTTGCATGCAGTAAGGGCATCCAGTTTCTCTATCCTTTAAAAACATCACTGGATGTTTTTAAGAAGATTTTGGGAATATTGCATCAGTAGCAGGTTTTTTTCTATCATAATATTAAAAATTATGCATGTATATATATGCCAAAAATCAGTGCTATTACAGAGTCATAACAAGATCTAACAAACACTGAATCTCAGAAAAAATCCATTTTCTTCCTGAAAGGATATCAAAATTGCCCACATTTTTCTTAGCAGTTGCAAATCTCACTGAAGTAGACCTATCTTGTCAAAAAAAAAAAAGTAATTTCTGTTCTGGTCATCGTGCCCTGATTGCTGGGGATGTGCTACATCCAGTGTACTTTGAAACTGGTACTGGGCTTTTCTGCTGGGAAGGTTTTCACCAAATACCAGAAGGAATACTTTAAAGAATCAAGTAAGCTTAAATTAGGTCTGCAAGTTCACTTACAGAGGGCACAAAGAAAACTCAGTCCCTTCAGTTCCAGATAACAAGAATCTTGGGAAGGATTGTCCTGAATGTTTATGCAGATAAGCATTCCCAAGGAGATGGGTAAGTCCAATATTAGGGTACATGTTTCAAAACTTGAATTTGGGAAACCTCTTCCTTGGAATGCTTCTTTTGTGGCAAGCAAATACACACAGGAAGAGAACACTCTTTTCCTTGGAATGTAAAGATGTGTATACTGGACCTTGCCTGAGCCAAGGAGTTTTGGCAGTAATATTTGAATAAAGAAAATATTCAAGATACTAATCAGCTCTAAATTACTAAAATCTGCCAATTAGAAGTATAATGAATATTGTATGAAACCAACGTAAAAGGCATTTCTTGGAATTTTATCTGAAGGACTAATCAAGGTTAGTGGTGGCAATATGGAAGTGCTCATTATACTTTTCTCTTCTGCAAAAGATAATAATTAGTGCTTCCCAAAGATCTCTAATTGGAACAGTGAAATTTTTTTCTTCTCTTTGAAAAAGGGATTCTGAAATTGTCCATGTTTCACCAAAAGTAAGCAATCAGAATAAAGACAATTTTCATTTACTTGACAAATTAGGCTTTTAACTCAACTCCCTCCTTTTTCACAATAATGAATGACTTTCCTGCTCAATTCATCTGGGATACATCACATTAGGACAGACAGATTACAGTGAAATACAGTGAAAAGGAAGTGAACTGGGAAATTCATACCAGTACCTCCTTCCTGTGTGTGCTGCCATTAACAGCAGTAGCCAGGCAATACCCACGAGTTACTATCCCAGTAAATCAGAAGGCTGAAGAGCAGGCAGGGCTTTTTTTTTTCTCATTTCTGTTTAGTTGTGGGGTTCTTTTTCTTGCTGCTTGCAGAACATTCACTACATGAAAACACGTCAGTCCCAGTTTACCCTGACTGTGTTCCCAGTGCAGCTGGATGGTTGTGACCAGGGACTGCACATCTGCAGCCTCCCTGGCTTGTGGAAAAGGCAGGATTCCCTCTTAGCTCCAAAGGCACGAGAAAATCTGTTAGTGCCAACATCTGTATGAATGCCAAGTTCAATCAGTCGTGCACACTCCTTGCCTCAGCTGCTGGAGCAAACACACAAGAGGAGTTCATGCCCTACCTTTTTGCTCATCACATGGATTTTATCCCTCACTTAGTCCTGATAGCTTCTTGCCAAGTAGCCTCACTTCCAAACAGTTTTAGTAGAGGTTTAAAGGAGGTTTTTACTTCTTTGCTGTAGATTACTTCCAGTTTGGCTTTACTGAACACTAAGTACCTCCCAGTCACCACACACTGCAAATGTAAGATTCTATTTCAAGAAAAGAAGATTTTTTTTTTCTATAATTTTTCATTTCTTGAAATATAAAATTTTCTTTTTTTTTTCCTGAAAGAGATGAATAAAACATCCGTTTCATCTCAAATAGTTATTCACTTTACGGGTAACTGAAGACCACATCAGTGTTATGTATCATTATGTATACCATATGGCTTTCCTACAGAAATGAGCTTTAGGAGCGTAATTATCAACAATGCTTAGTGGCAATATGTTCCGTGTAGTTAACAAAAGAATATGATCACTGATGTGAGAGAAGGATTAAGACTATTTTAGAATATTATGCAGTATAAGCAACGGCAGAAAAACCCTACATATATATATATATACATATTTATATATACACACACATACAAACACACTTGGGTAAAGCACTGAAGGCACTTCAGCCCAGTATTTTCCTGTTAAATAAAACAGAACATAACTTTCAGTCCAGGATATCAGCTGGAAGCTGGGAAGATACTATAGAGGCTAAAGAAACCAAAGAACTGATAAATGAACAGCATGTACCTCCCAGGCAGACATTGGTAAAATCGGCATCCCTCCTATCCCAGGACAAACGTTGTGTATGGAAAATTAATTAAAACCCCCTCAATCCAGTATGTTCTGTTCAAGGACTTGAAGACCACACATCTCACTGACTGAATACAAATATTCACTTCCATTCTCGAATCACTTTTTACAAAAAATACCAGTTAAAATAATTCACAGCATTCATAGACATTGTTTTTGAGATACTGTTCTCTAATTCCACTTGCCAGATTGCAGCATAAAATACTCAACTACTAAAAAAGGACATGAAAGATTTTGGCTTATTATTAACAGTTTCTGTAAACAGCAAGCAGCATTTTGAGTAACAGAGCCTGAACTGCCCCAAAACTGCTCTTCAGCATAAAAAATGGTAGTCACTGAAAACCCAAAAGGTTCTACCAATCAAATAGCAAAATAAAAAATTAGAGGGGCAAACTTTTAAAAGCTGTTTTTTAAACAAAGCTTGTCCTGTCATTTAAAAACATCAAATGCAGTCCAAGGAAAATCATCAAAAGCAACTTCACAGCAATTTCATTCAAGTTTCCACAAATGTCCATGTTGTGCTTCCCTCCCCCTCTATGGCCCCCTAAAAGGCAGAGTACAAAGAAGTATTTCAGGAAGCTGGAAATTGCAGTGTGACAAGGATCCCTTATCACAGCTCAGCCCGTGGTACAGTGTGTTACAGTGATGGATGAGAATTCTCTCTCTGCATTCCCGGTGTGCACTCCCAGCATTTCCTATCAGAGCCCAAACAGGCGCAGCTGTGCTCGCTCTGATTGAAACGGGACAGCACTGAAGACAATCCCATGGTAATGGCACGCTCTGGTTTCAATACATTCATATGCATTATTGCACTTTCTGAGCTTCTTCAGAGTATTTAGATAATAGATGAGTTAACGATGCAATACTGACAATTTCTCCCAACTGCACATACTTTTAATCTCTTTTTTAAATGCAATCTGGTTTTCCTTGCTGAGACCTGAGGAAACAGTAAACTAACAACCACAGTGATTGGGTTTTCTCCTCTCTCCTCTTAGCAGTAGCCAGATACCTGAAGACTGTTAAGTTAGTTGATTTTACATTTACTCTAGACAACTTTTGGATCTAGTTCAGAGGTCTTATCACTGATGAGTCAACTATTTGCAAAATCAACCTTTTTTCTGCAAAACAAGTACAAGGTTAGCTCGCTCTTCCTTCTCATGCACAAGCACTTCTTTTGATTGAACCATTTCCAATCTCACTTCTTTCCCCACTGCTATTCACATTTTTAGCAAGGTAATTTTGAATTCTCAGTATATCCTGCAACATTTTCAACTCTTGAAAGTTTCTTTCAGCTTGGCTTTGACTGAAGATTATACATACCATCACTCAAAGCACTGATGAAATGCAACGGTACCGACTGAAACATGAAGGGATCTCCATGCACTTCCCATGAAAATGTTAGAGTTTCTCCTGACAGTTTTCTGACCAGTTCTGTAGCATTTCACGTTATTTCATTCAGTTGATTTTTTTTCCCTACACATATTAATGCCAGCCTTCTCCATCCTTTTTTAGCAAGAGGACCTTGTGTGCACTCCCTGTAAAGTCTGACACCCACATGCCATGACTGGTATCCACACACTTGTCATGCTAGGATCTCACATAATTTTTGAATTAGCAGTGAGCTGCTGTGAACAAGTCCACAGAAACCCCAATAACTCTCATAAAGTTCAATTCTCCCAGTCTGGTCCCTGTCTGCTGCAGAGCACCCAAAGCAGTTCAAGGCAAGGGTCCTGTGTGGTGACAAGACCCTCTCTGGCTGCAGGTTGCTTTTCAGCCTTCAGCTTTCCCAGCTGACTTCACGTGGCTCTTGCTTTTCCTTCCACACTGGGAAATGCATTTTTACCTCTAATATAATTAACTGGAGAGACTGCAGTTTTCTTTAGTGCCTCTGAAAAGCCTCCCAGAGGATTTTACTGACCAGTTCTAGGAGTTTAAGAGAGTCTGTCATACTGAAATGTATTGTTTTTATTTTGCTATTTTTCCTCCTTCCTATCTCAGAGATCACCACTTGCACAGCTGACAGCTTCTCTCACTTAGTATTCCTTCACCTTGACATTTTAACACTCTTTTTCCTTGCCAGTCACAATTAAATCTTCAAAAGTCTAAGCCTAAAATGCTTTTTGCTTTGTAGGAAACATCCTCTAACCACATTTAAGGAATTGTGTTCTGTTTCAACTTCTCACCAACAAATTTCTGGGCAGTTAAAAATTTCCTACAGCCATCAAATCCTGCAAACCACAAAGTGGCTCAGAAAAAAAGAAAATCAGTCTCTTATGAAGAGAAGTGTTATTTAATAGTTGCTAAGCTTGCTTTGAGTTCGTGGTGCTTTCCAGTGCATAACAAAACTCATTAATACAAAAAATTCTTGCTACTTTATTGCCATCCCACAAACCCTTTATAGCTTTATTCACCTTGAGTCTGACTTTTGGTGATCATGCTGCCTGTAAACCTACTGCAGGTTCATAGATTTTGTCAATTGCTATGGAAAACTTGGAAGAACAGAGCAATGTAAATTAATGAATTTAATGACTGAGTGGAAGTCTCCAAAGGAATTATCAGGAAAATAAAGTAGGCAATTGTTTTAACTTTGAAAACAAATTGAATTTGTCTGCCTTGGAATTAGTGAAACCATGGATATCTACTGATTCTGTCATTACTTGGAAACCTGTAAGATAAAACTCCTAAAGCATTAAAAAAAAAAACAAACAAAAAAAAAAAAAAACCAAAAAAAAAAAACAAAAAACCAAGAAACCACTAAGATAATATTTGATATTTTGATACCTTCCTTATGTGAAGGAAATCATGCAATAGCATCACTTCTGATGGAACTCCAGAAAAATTTAGGCATTACAGAGTTTGATATTTCATTAGACTTCATTAGAGAAGGGCAGAAACCAGACCATTATCCTAATGGCCATTCACACAGGGCTGAATTAACCCTCACATAAATTTATATGTGTGAATTCACTTAGTCCTAATTGATTGGACAAATACACTTCCTTATGCAAGGTTTGGCTTCATACAATGCTAAAGACCTATGGGCAAACTTGTAAAAGGACTAAACTAGAACTGCATAAAAATAAACTATCAGTATTTTTTTAATTTTCAAGGTGCCTAACGGCACGACATTATCAGTTTTCTTGCAGAGACAGTAAGTTAAGCAGAGCAGTTGTCCCATTGGGGCCCAGCTTGGGTTGTGTTCCAGTTTTCCTGGCTGGTCTATCAGAACACTGAGGTCTATTCACATTTCCAGCAAGGAAGAGCGAGTTATTTACTAACATTCTCACAATATGGTCAGGCTCTTCGGGAAGAAACCTCAACTGCTCCAAGGATCTTTTTACAGAAGAGGAAAGAGCCACAGAATACAATTGAGGAATGGCAATGACAAACAGGGCTGGTTGTTTTCCCTCTTGAGTTTCCTTTTATGCTTTACCCACAAACAAATGGGTAGAGGACAACAGAGTCATATCTTGCCTCTTGAATAGTACAGGGAGGCAGGAAAAACAACCATTGGGATACTCACTAGTGGTTGGATGGAATAAAAAATCACTTAGAAAAGAAAATAGGATACAGCCCTCTGTACAGTAAATCAACAGGAGATTCCAGATTGGGTTTTTTTAAATTTCATTTAAAAATGCAAAATTAATTTTACATTCCAATACTTCATTTTTTTAAAGACACTTCACATTATGACCTAATTAAAATTTTAACATTCTTGGGGCAGAAATAGAAATTCTACTTACTCAGAAGCTTACTCAAGACAACTTTCCCTCTTATTCCTTTTTCCTATCCCAAATTTTTTTTCATACCATTACTTAGTAATGTTCTATCTAAATTTGTATCTAAGCTGTGTAAGCTGTATTTTAAGATGCTGGGCTTCCACAATAATCATAGCACCACTGCAGCATCTTTATTATTTCAGGTTTATTAGCGTGACAGAATATATATTGGCTGGTGACACAAGAATGTGGTGGGAGTGATACAGGTATGTGACTCGTGGCTATGAGCACAGACAAATGTAACCATGATCCAGCAAGAAAACTAAAACTATTGCTGATTTGCTTATAGCAGGAGACTTAATTGTAGGAGCCAGAGTACAAAAGGAAAGCTGATGGGGTAACTAAATAACGATCTGCTCAGGTCTACAGGTGTCAGCACAGTTTTCAAATAGTTCTGTAATGGGACTTTCCAGTTTGAAAAGTATAATCTGTCTGACTTGAAAGTGTTGCACCAAATGAAAATTTGTAAGTGCCAGGAGGGAAAGTGTGGGAATTGAAAGTCATTCATCATTGTAACATTTCAGCACAAACTAAACAGAGATAAAAAGTTCTGTATAGGCCACAGTTTCCAGTACACCAGGCGTTTTGTTACCTTGTCACACTGCAATGTACAAGGGGCTTACACAGAAATGATCACTTTCAGGGAATAACCTACAACTTTTCCCAAGTTATTTTTACCATTAAGATATTCTCTATTTATGCCTCTGACAAGATCAGCACCTAAAATCCTTTACTGGGCATGAAATGTTTTTAATACATAACTTGGTGCTTTTTGTAAAAAGCTTAAAACTCACTGAAAAAAACTTATGGCATTAGTTTGCCTAGAGAAAAAACTTCTTATCCAAAAGAATGTGCCAAAAGGCCTGAATTTCCTGACCATTTTTAACAAAATGCCTGTCTTTCCATCATTTTTACACTCTAGATGATATGTGCTGAAAAAAAATAGAATTTGAAGGGAAACAAATTGAGAAATAGCTAATTCTGTGTAAAGCATCACTTCAGACAGTTTTTACTGCTACATGTGGAAACATTTGTCACTGCTGGATAACCATCAGGAATGGAGAATGGAACAGTATCAATGGTGTGTCCTTCTCAGAACTGGTAGGAATACGTTATATGCCATGCAGAGGAATCTCCTGGGAAGTCCAGCATTAAATGACATGAACTAACATCCACTTACTGATTAGGCTTTATATCAGCTGATAACAGAAATGAATTTAAGGCATAAAAATCATTTAATGGGCCTCATGGAAATACATGGAACAAAAGAAAATTCAACAAGTATTACTCCTAACATTAGGATTTCTTAAGAAAAGTTCCTATTCAAATTTTTGGGCTAAGAAAAACTTACAGATAACATGCCTGTGAGGTTTTTTAGCTTATAATAACTTGATTGTCATTGAATCTTCTGCGTTCTCATCCTTTGCTGTTTGATAAATACAGAATAAAAATACTATTAATTTAATACGAAAGCTTCTGAATTTCATCACACTGAAGATAGATCATTTAAGAAACAACTTTGCTGGACAACTCAAAATATGATTACATATTCATTCTAGGCAAAGTCAGAAAACAGGACTAAATTATAGAGAAATATAATTATTTAGAATGAGTATCACACATAGTCTGTTATGTTCTTGGCAAGTTAATACAGCACAGTTATTTCACACAACTCATAGATGGGACAACTTGATGACATTCAGAAACAGTCCTCCTTTCAGAAATTAATCATATAATGATTTTCTGTAATATTAATGGCTTCCTTATTATCCAGATTCGACCCTGTGTCAGGCTAGGGGTAAAGATCAATGAATAATCTTAATAGTTTAAAAACAGACAGTCCATAACCTAAAATGTCCTTTACACACTGCCATGTTAGGAGCTTTAAGCACCTTGTTTCACCACATACCTAAAAAATGTTGAGTTTTGAACCTGTGTTTGTCTGTTCATGTTTAACTCTGTGCATAACCATCTACAGCAACACAGTTTTGCAGTGAAGAGTCACGTGCCTCAACTCTTTCCATAGAATGAGGCATTCTTTGAACCAAAAAAAGCATAATTTCATCTTTCCACTTCTCTGAAGTATTTTAGAATATAATTCAGCCTCCTTTCTGTGCTGCCATTCACTAAGTGCTTTTGTAGATTATAATGTCAGCAGGAGCAAATTCAGTGTTTAAATCCATTGAAGACTTTTTTGACCTTTCATATCAACTATTCAAATATTCCTATTGCACATGTAGCATAACAATTACAGCCCTTTAGGGAAATCTAGGGATCTACAACTTGCTCTACTTGAAATAAACGTCATCATGTGGAGGACAACAGGGAATTTAAAGTTGCAGTAATAAAAAAAAAAAAAAAACAAAGGAAGTTTCCTGTATTGATCCAAGTTTTAGGTGGGAAAAAGTCAATGTTTTCCAAGATAACAAAGTCTGATATATTTGATTTTCTTATTTATTATTATAAAAATTATAGGTGCTTTAACAGCACTAACTTCTGTCAGAGCTGCTTACATTTAATTTGAAAACACGATTTAAGGTCCTAATTCACCTAAAAAATTTAATCTGTTTACTGCCATGACTCAAAGTTGGCTGCCATCAAATAACAGAAGCTGCACACTTCTCAATTGTATTGATTTCCCCCAAAACAAATGGCCATAACCTTTAGGCTCTGATTCACCAAAGTCTGCATTTAGCACACACTTAAAACCTGCAACTCGGTGGAAACTCAGCAAGAATTCTGCTGCAGCTCCCCTCTTCCTCTGCAACTTCTTACCACATTCCTTACCCACATTTTGACCCCCAAAAAGGTGCCACTTACAGGTTGTACCATTGATTGATCACACCTGAAGTAACGAGCAACTATCTTAGGGCCTTAGCCTTTCTTTGCCTGTTTCCAGTGGTTATAAATCATTATGTAGCAAGATCTAATTAAAAAATTACTTTTCTATTTGCAAATATTTAGATAGAACTGTGCACTACATATGATTATTTATATAAAATAAAAATGCTCATAAATCACACAATTAGAAATGTGTTTCCTGCCAAATACATTTCAACTACTCAATTTAGAATAACATTGACTATATAAAGATTATTTTTAGCCCTCCTATTAAAATATTAAGTTCAATTCCTTTACAACTATTAGCTGTACTATACTTTTGGCTGCATGTGAAATCATACAGCTCTAAAACCAGAGGCTCTTGCTTTTGCCCCAATCAACAGCTACCACAGAACTGGATAATTCATTGGTGGATTTCTCACCTTGTACTGATGGATAAAGAATGACTGAAATTAAGAACAGCATCTTGTCCCCTCACACGTTCTCAGTGTGTGAATGGGTTTAGCTGGTGCAAGGATAACTTGAGTTTTGGATGTATTCTGTACTACAGGATATTCAGATTTTGTTTTACACTCTACCCGCTTAGGAGACCTTCTGTTACAGAGAGAAAACAGCCAATATTTTGATTGAGAAATAAAATAAAATAAACACCTGCTACATCTAGAAATATAGCAATAAACATATATATTAAAAAATAACAGTTAAATATAAGAGCTACAAAAATGGCGTAGGTTGTATGTCTGATATTTACCTAGCACCTGTCATTCCAGAGAATCCTGGTGACTTTAGGAGCTGAACACAGGGATCAATTTATCCTGCAACAAATAAAAACACTCCTGCTAACACTGAATTGTATAAAGCTTGGATATTGTCAGGAAAAGGGCAACACAGTCTTACCCAGCCTGACATGAGGCAAACATGGATAGCATAAACCAAACAATGGTACCATGGAGTAGAATTTCTCCCTTTCAAGGACAAATGACAGTAATTATGTTTGGATGCATTCTACAGAGTTCTGAAAGAAAGCCTGAATTCCCAAAGGCACTCAAACCCAATCATTGCAGAGCACTGTGTTCACATCACTTCTTCAATATAAGCAACTGAATCACACTCATCAGGTTCCTTTTGTACCTGGTCATTTCCTGGGGATGCTTCACCAGTCCATAAGAAATCCCATCCTTGTTCAGCAGACAATAATTCTGCTGCTTCTCAATCTTTTTCCCTCCCTCCTCCGTACCAACCCCAAACTTCTCACAAATATGGAATTTCTATCCCAGAATTAGAGGTATTTTAAACCTCCCAGAGAAGTAGATCAAAGAGAGAGACAATATGAGTGGATAGTTACAAAAGTGAAAGCAACTGCACCTTTCATGGCTTTTCCTTACAGCCAGGCCAAAATTCTCTCCCAGGAATGCTGTTTTCAATAAGCAGGCACAACTTTTCCTCTAATCAAAGTGGAAGTGTTTTATCTAGGAGTGGATACTAAACTGAATTGCTGGTTTCTAAGATAAAAAACTTTATCCATATCCAAAAGCTAACTGCAGTATTTGGGTTCATTTCAAATGCCAACAGGCTGTGATGCCAAGGCTCCTGTTCCATGTTTCTATTTGCTAGCTGCTCTCCAGTTTTATATTCCCCTTCAGTTCTCTCAACATCTACGTCACAGTTTGAATTATGCAAGCAGCAAGGTTCAGCCTGGAGCACTTAAACCCTACTACCTTTAAGACGGCAAAGGGCACACAGTGGCTTACAAATGCAAAGGAAATTATTTCCCATCTCCTTGCAGCAAAAAGACAGCAAATGGTGCACTAGGGCGCATCATGAAATGTTTTTCTTGGTCACAGTCCACACACGCAGCTTTGGAATCAGTCTGACACCAATACTGCTCATCTCAATACACTGCAGAAGAGAGGTGTGTCCCATAGCCCAACAAGCAAGTCAAATAGGTACTGCTGCTTAAAAATCATTCAACATTTATGGTCACTGGTATTGTGCACACTTAATAGCTTCAAAGATGGTTTTGTCATAGAACCATGACATTGTTTTCAAACAAGCAAAACCCCAAATTTTGTTATCCATGACTATGCATTCTTTTAATCAGAGGGGCTGCCTTTCTTTTCTGCAGAGGTACATAAACATTAGAAAAAAGGCAACTAAGAATCATCTGCATCACCTAATCGTATTTGTACTCCTAATTAAGTACGCTTTTTTTTTTTTAAATAAGGACCTCAGTGAGTAAAATAAACTGGTACAACGAGCTGGTTGGTTTTGCAGCAAAAGAGCAGCCTGAGAGCTTCAGGCAATAGAATGTGTAAGTTACAAACAGGGAAGATGAGCAATGTTTGCAGAGCTACAAACAGAGCAGAGCACAGATATCAGCTGCTCAGAGCTTTCCCCTGCTGCAAGAACAAATTGGTTCAACATCTCATTTACCAGGAGGAGTCATAAGGAATGCTGAGGTCTGAGAGTGTACAGTGGGACAGCCAAGATCTAAGGCACACCATGCACCACTGCACCTTCAAGTTCAGGTCACCCCACTGCTGTACCTCGAACATAACACTTTTCAGAAGAGATTAAAACACCCACTTTTATTCCCCAGTGGTATTTGGAATGTGTAAGTCTGCTCCAGGACTGGAGAGTAAATTTCACTTAGCAATATTCACACAGCACAGGAATTGAAGCACCTTTAGATCCTCTCAGGACTATTTAACTCTCTTTACTAGAAACTGGGTGGAGCTCCCAGGCAGAATTTTGCAACAAACCAAAAAGTTCAATTGAAGATAACAAAGCTGTTCCAGGGAAATGTAAGCATCATCCAGCTTTGTCAGGGAGATAGACACTGAATCATCAGACACTGTTAATAACTGTAACGACAGCCCCAGTTTTGAACAATTCATTATCTTTCCCTCTGACATTCCAACTTTGTTGATTTCTTGGCTATCTACCTGGACCTACTCACTGAAGTAGCAGCAATCTGTACCACTTATAAACACAAACACATAAACATATGTCTATTGTAACTTCCTCTGTAGTAATTGTTCATTGTAACTAGCTTTACAACAGCAATTCAAGTTATTTAATACTGCCTGTGAGTTAATCAAAAGCTCTTAAAAGTTCAGTGATTACATAATTACTAGTTAAAACCACCTTGGAATAATCACATTTAAAATACATCTATGACAATAAGAAGTTAGACCAGGTCTGTGAATTTACACTTTGGCAGTCAAATAGAGAAAAATTCACCTTTTTTTTTTTTTTTTTTTTTGCTATGGAAGGTTGCATCCATGCTGCAAAAATACTGAGAAGTTGATCAGTTTTGGTACATGGTAATACCACATATTCTGTGCCAAGGCTCATATTAGCCCTTCCTGCTTCATCTGCCCACCACTGTCCCAGCAGCTAAGCCAGCAAATTTTAGGAGATTGTTTAAAATGTCTTTTTAAAGGTAGCACAGCATGACTAAAGCAATTGGAGAAAATTACATGCAAGGACAAGTGTCTCTACTGAGTGGGGAGCTGTGTCTAGAACCTCACTTTTAAACTTCTTTTCTCAGCACTTGAGCTGAGATAGGCCACAGAAATAAGCAAAGCTGCTTCTTTCATGCATTAAAAAAAAAAATATTGGTTGGAGATTTCCTGCATGCTTTAAGGAATTGAACACATTCCATCCCAGCAAGTGTAACATTACTGGAACACCTCCAAAGTAGTTGTTGGGTATCTTGCTCAAAATTTAAAACTCTACATATAACTAAAGAAATTACAGAGATTTTTAAGTGATCTTTCATTTCTTCAATATGAAAAAGGTACCAATATCATTTAGTAATTATTAAACCAAGAAGAGGTCCTCACTAACATCATTGTATCTTTTCTCAACTACCACCAAGAATCGCATTAAAATGGAAAATAGTCTCAAAAAATAAACCCCCATAAATGCAAACAAAGTTTTTCCTTAGTATTTCCTTTTATTCAAACTATTATAACTCCAGAATGAGAGTGTCTTGATTAAAAGTTTCAGCTGGACAGTATATTTTTTCAAGAGCAACTAATTCAATATGCAGGTAATGTGATTAATATTTAATATTAAAACCTATGTTACACCTTTTTTCAGGAGTCCTCCCCACTGTTCCATCTGTTGTACTCTAGATGGTTGCACTAGAGCTAATAAATACCCACAGCTGGCAACAGTATCAATGGCAGTGATTAATTCCTGTCAGAAGGTGTAGGTATTTAGTTTCTATAATCCAGGAATTAGCAAAGCTGAATAAAGATTGCAAATTGCTCAGTTTTTCTAACCCTAGACTTCAGTTTTTAATTCTACACCGCTTTCCAGATATATTAAAAAATAAACACACACATCCTTTTAAAATCCATCCAAGGCAAGAACAACTTAGCAGCAACCTAAACTTGAGCCCTGAAGTTCATAGTTTAAATTTTCCTTTGTGAAGGGATGAAAATTCTGACAGACTCTTTTCTTTATCGTTAGAGATTATGAACTTTCAAAAATTAGCAGCCTATCAGCCAAATAAAGCTGCCTCTGAAAATGTTTTGAGCGATTCAAATGGGATGCTCTGGACTTCATGGGACTCCACATGAATCCTACACAAAGTTGTGCAGTTTGATGTTTGTTTTTTGACTTCAGGGCCTACAATGCAATTTCCTCAGTTGCTTGATGAAAAGATAACTAGAGGGAGAAGACAAGGTTTTGGCAGCTTTGCCAATGTAAGAAATTGTCTTTTCTTATCTGCAGTTACAGATTCTGCAGCACTCTGCCACCTCATCTTGTGCCAATAAAACTGTAAGGCTGAATTGAGAAAAACATCAGGGCCTGGGCAAAATAAAAAGAAAAGAGGCTATTCTTTATCCACATAGGTACCCTGATTCAGTCCCTGCCAGATCTGCACAAAACATGTGTTTCAGTACACCTGTAAAACACTGTAGAGCAGAGGCAGCAACAAACAGGCAAGAACAGGAACTCTGTAAACCAGAACTGTCCTTGCCAGGGCCAGCCAGGAGCTGTTCAAGAAGCAATGAAAAGGGATTTTGCTAAATTCTTCTTTAATTAAAACAGAACGAAGGGAAACAAATGATCGGTGTTGGGAGGCTTCACAAGTCTGCAAAGAATTCCTGTCAGTGGGTGCTTCCTACCAGGATTAAAATTCATCTTTTAAATTTAATACTTTCATGATCAGTTCTCACAGTAAGAACTGCTTCCCTACCCAACAGCAAACCATAAACTTTACTTCCTAAACAGATATTAAGAACAGCCAGACAGCAATTAGTGTACCACAGCAAAGGTTTTGGGCTGAAACAGGACTGGAAATGGCAAGCACAGCACCAGGCATTATCAATGAAAGGATGATCAAATGACATCCAGCTGCTAATTTCAAGCTGCTGGGCAGCCAGGGACAGAATGACACATTTTATGTCACCTGTGGAAAAGAAAAAATAATTTGTTATAGCCAAATATTGTCTCCAGATTTTTCACTGTTCCCTATCATCAGGGATCAGAATTTTTTTAAAACTATGTCAGAACACAATTGCAGAAGCAGTGAGGCAAGAGAGTGCACCGAAAGAGACAGTGGCTGATCCAGTCAAAAAAGCAAGCTGCATTTTTAAACAGAAATTTCTGCTGTTGATTTCTCCTCCTCAGCATCAAAGCATATTTCTGAGAGAGCTTAAAAGCTTTGTCAGCTAGAGCATGCTGTTATTCAAAAGCAGAATTTTTCAATTTTACAAGTGGAGGGAGTTGAGCCCATGTAATGAATCCACTGCATTGAACCACTCTGAGGGAGTCTTAGAGCCTCTTAATGAGTCCCTGCCTCGGACTTAACACGTGCAAGGCTGAGGGAACTGGGCTGCATTAACTGTGGTGTGGGAAGGGACATTTCAGTCCAAAGCAAATCACTGCTGTGCTGGGCTGGTTTTCGGTTGTGCACAACAAAAAAGTGGCAAGAGCCACCATCTGCTCATGCCAAGCATGAAGGCAGCCAAACCAAGTGAGCAGCACTGGGGACCTGCTGAGCAGCCTCAGGAGGGAAGTCAGAGAACGCTAACTGGGCTTGGGAGGAGCGGGAGTGTTCATCACAGTGGAGCAAAAGCAGCACAGCAAATCCTAGGGCATGGCAAACCCAGGGAGAATACAAGATTATTCACCTGGTTTTCTCACTTGGTCACATCAGTAGTGGGGAACGGAGGAGGGCGTGCTCATCTCCTCAGAAGCATCTCAGACAGAGACATATCCCAAACCAGACAGGCAGGAGAAGGGCAGGATGAGAAAGACCAAAGAATTAGCAAAGAACTGTCCCAAGACATATTACATGGAAAGGGGTCCAACTTCTCATGTCTCACTTTGGCTCCCAGACATGCAAAATTCAGTGAGTTTTATCTCTTTTTTCTGAGGGATAAAAAGCTGCAGACCAAGTTAAATATGAATTCATGTTTTCTTGCTCCTTTTTTTTCATAGGTCTACACATATCCCCTTGATAGCAGGCCACAGCAGCTATTCCATGACACTGAAATTATGTCAGTATTGGCAGAATGAGAAAAGGTTGAGGGAAATTCACAGAGGTAGATTGAAGATAGAGCCTTCAAGCACAAGATGCTACTTAAAAATATTCAAAAGTCATACTAATGGCTGCATAGAGCAATGGAACTGCACATGACTGTCTGGAAGCAATCATACAGAGCTCAGCTAGTAAGAGAAAATGAAATGCTGCTCCCTCATGCATTGATTATAGCATTCATATCTGCAGAGACAAAAATCTGACATGAAAAAGAATCCCCAGCCCTATCGTGGCTCTACAGATAGAATAACAACAACCTTTCAGAAGGCTCAGTTTTCTTTGCAGATTTTGAAATAAACTCCCTCTGCCTTGGAACAAGCCTCTGTTGAAAACATGTTCTGATTCTGTAGTTTACTGTCAGAGTTTTTAGGCTTCCTGTAAGACAAGGCTGAATTTCACAGCTATAGGACCACTCCTGGCATTAACAAAACACTCAATAAAAAATTCCCCCCAAACAAAACAAAACCACAAGCAAATAATAAAAACCACAAAAAAACCCCCCACCCAACTTGCCCTGGAATCAAAAAAGATTTATCAGGGCAAAGAAAATCAAGCTTGGCATAAATGAACTATTTGCACTAAAAAGCAAACTCTTATAATGCTCTTTATGTGCCATCAGGTATTCTTAATGTATACCTCTATTTTTCTATACTTTTTGTTACACAGACTACATATCATAAAATTAGAATATTCTCCATAAGAGCACCACAAACACAGCTAGAGCAGCTCACAAATCAACCAGGAAACAAGATGTGAAACTTAAAATCTTGGAAGTCAAGCTGTCAATATTTTCCCTGTATATAACAAGTCTACATTCAACCCAAAACTAGGAAGTGAAACATCAGAATCCCTAGAACTGTTCTGCAATTTACTTCAGTATTTTTCTTCCTCTCTTTCTTAAAACCAAAAACGGGTCTCAGTGTGCCTCAGTCACCAGACATGGGCAGTGCTCTCTTACAGGAACAGCTTTTTGTATTATATAAGCTGGAAGACTGCTGGGAAGGAAAGGAGATGCCAGAATCTGGAGAATCAGCCTGGAATCTCAAAATTGTTTCAAATAATCTCAAATTATGTTTGCCTGACTCCTAGTAAGTTTTGTCTTTGGCCACAGCCCAAAGCCAGTTTTTCTGACAGGAAATCAGTTGCTGTATATTACTCAAACTAGATGATCTAATGATAACATCTGGCCTTAAACATAAAAAGCAAGTCTTTGAGAGAGCTGGCTATTTTTTATTAATATTTTGGTAGAATGTTGAAACAGGAAGCTTTAACTTAAAAATTAATTTTCTAGTTGTAAGACTGGTAAAAAAAGGATTATCTTCCTTTTTATAGAGTCCCTGAATTTATGTACAAGCAGAATATTAAAAGGGAAACTTTTAATAAGAAAAGAAAAAAGCAGCTGAAGATTTTATGGAAAAGCAGCTTTTTCAAGTAATATCTTGGACAAATGAAAATATTTTTCTTTAATTATGAAAGACACACAAAAGTACAAATGCAGTAGTGTAGAGGACAGACAAACTACCAGCAGTCAAACACCTACTTACAATTGCCCAAATCATCCCTCAAGGAGGTGATAAAAAAACTTTTTAAATTAAAATTAAACAGAGAGAATATATCTGCAAATATTCACAAAGTTTATTTTATTTCTTAGGTTAAGGCCTATTAACTGTTGAGAAAACCTATTTTGGTTTTAATTGCCAGAAGAAGAGGTGTGTTGTTATTACATAATGCAAAGAGCACTAAACTCATGATGTGTCACCTTTTGCTGAATTTTTGTACTGATCTCCTCCTCCAAAATTCAATTTATCAAGCATTTAGCAATTAAAGGTCAATACTTTGTAGATTTTGTCTAAAGGTCATATAAACGTGGGCTTTTTCCTCTGGACACTAACTAGAAATCGATTCCTCAAAATGGTTTTTCAGTTTTTCCTTCAAACTTTACAAACATTAGCATTTTTGTGAATACATTCTGTTATTTAGAGCAGCATAAATTTACACAGTTCTACTCACATGCTGTGCTATTTGCTAAAATTTATATTAGATCTAAACCCTGACTTCTCTGTGCATCCATTGCCGTGCATCCCCCAAAAGCCCAAGCAGCACTTAGCAGCCTGGCCATGGCAGTGATTAAACACCAGAGATGGCACTGGATCTATAAATAGCCAACTGTGCTTGTTGTGGAATTGGCCTCCTCCATCACCTTGGATTAATTACAGTTGGGGGGGCAGTGCTGGGCACCTTGGCAGCACCGATCTCGGACCCGAGCGTGGACATCAGGAACAGTCATTAACTACAGCACCACATTAATTCTTTCTTGAGTCATAAGCACTGCACATTCCCTCAGAGGTTCACATTAAAAAGAACAACTAAAAAACCATGTAGTCAAGTAATGAATCCAACAAATGCTCTCATCACTGATGCTGTAAATTGGGTGACCATGGATGAAAGAATATTTGTTTCAGCGTATTCTTAAAAATCAGATCGAATTCAGCGTGTTTGAAGGGAGTTTTATGGGATTTGGTGCTAAATGAAACTTAGTGTGCAGGGGTATTTGCACAGCCAAGGCTCCCCATGTGGGACAGCAGGCGGGCACTGGCAGGAAGCAGTGCAGTCACACCGTGGGCTGGCAGCAGGGGCACCCACGTTCCCCTGATGAAAACATGAATGAGTGTGCTGAAGGGAAAGGGCACCTCATCAACAGAGTTAGAGGAGCTCTGTCACCTTGGGGGGTGGGCAGGGAACCAACAAGAGCAAAACACACTCTCAAGAACCCATGTTTGAGTAATTCCTGGTTTGGCACAGCATAAGGCACAGCTCCAAACACACAGGGATGAGTATTTGGACAAACAAAGTTCCTGTAGAATTTGGCTGACAGACGCCCACATCACAGAAAAATTCAGATAAATGTCTTTGTGCATTTCCTTATAAAATTTCTCATATGGCACTTTTGCAAGAGGGTTGTTTAGTTTGTTGAATATAGAAGGGCAGCCCACCAACATCTAAATATTTCTGTCATAGTTCCCCAATTACTGGCTGTCTAAACACAGTACTTAGGAAACGTCAAGCCAGGACAGGACAAACAATGGAAATGGTCATTCAGAGACACACTGGAACAGAAACTGACAATTTCTACTGCATAATGGGGTTTTTATCACCTCAAATTCTCATTTGAAACAAGTGATTTACACCAATATCTATTTTGTCCAGATTCCATCTTATGAGTGCTTTGCCAAATTATTTCAATAGCTATTAACCCTGAGAGAGAAGAGAAGTCTTTACTGAGGATGCAGAAAGTGAATCAAGGATATAAACAGTCTAATCATTTCTGTCCATGTATTTTGAGAATTTATCAGAGATCTGTCAGAGGACCAAGAAACTTTAAATTTTCTAGCATCCTGGAGGGCTCTGATGAAGACCAAAGCCACCTAAAAATTGGCAGAAGCACATCACTGCTTTTCATCTTTGTTGTAAAAGCATTTTTCTTGGTGAAAAATACCACTTCATCTTTCATGTGAAGTCAATTTTTGGTTTTGCTTGTTTGTTTTGTATGTGTTTGTTCATTGAGTTTTGGTTTGAATTTTGAGTTTGGTGTTTTGGATTGGGTTGTTTTAACTACACACTACAGGCTTTGATTGCTCTCTAAATATGATTAAGCCAGGCTTGTTTTCTGTCACAGTTGTTGTTCCTCCGTCTCCATAGTAAACACAGTCGGGTACTTCAAAAAATGTAACCAAAAAAACAATAAAGAAACCTAATTAAAATCTTTCATCAAGCATCACTGATATGTTAGATGGTGTTTGCCAGATACCATCAGTTGTTCATTTCATGTTAACCAAATAACAAATAAATTAAGGATTTATGGTGAAATCCCTCATTCAGGAAGACACACTCTCTAAATTTTAGATCAACATATTTATCCTAAATACCCAGCAGTTTTGTATGTAGGAATCTATCTTCTTTGCTCCAGTTTGAACAAACTCTCTTCTACTTATAGGAAGACTCTAGTCAAATTTTACAATGAATATTACACAACATTCACAAAGTTACAGGCAACATAGCAATCCAACATTAAGGACAAGAAGCCCTATTTTCTACTAGAATTTTTTTCCAATGATGTGGGTATCGATTTTTATGACAATAATCCTTAGTCCTCTCCCTTTAAAGTAAGATTTTACAAAAATAAGCAGAGCAAAACCTGAAATATAAATAACACACCCTAAATCTAGCCCTTTTTCCTCAAGAGAAGATAAATAAATAACATTCAGTGCAACTTAAACAGTCTAAAGTTGTAGAGACTGCCTTTTTTTTTCCTCAAATAGAAAATGGACATGTGCTACATTTTATTCCATAAGATGAATAAATACAGTCTCTTTGGGTAAGAATGCCTATTCTGAATGGTAATGCAATAGAGATGAAGCGATTAGGAAATGGAAAGTGAAAATAATTTATAGCATAATTAATTAGCTCAAAGAAAACAAACAATACATAGACAAGAAGCAGAGCTCTCTTTAAGGAAAAAGTAATATTTAGAGTATTTATCTGCTTAGCTGAAAATTTACTCAAGCTGCCCTGCCTCATGAAATTTTCTATTCTGGCTGTGTCAAAGGCTTAGAGCAGCCACTTGCTTTGCTCTGTCTGCTTTTTGCCCACGTTCACACTAAAGGACCACAAACCCCCATTATGACCAGGCTGGACTTGTCCTTCCTAGCTGTGAGTGAAGGTCAATAGAAACTTAATTTCATGTACTATTGTGGAGAAATCCAACAAGCTCTGGGCACACTTCCAAAACTGCAGGAGATTTTCCTCTGTGCTACTTTGCATCAGCTGGTTTGTCTTTGGTTGTATTTGGTGCTTTTTCTGATAAATCCTTTTGAAGTAAAACTTTATGATATAGATTTATTCTTCAATGTTGCCCCCTTATTTGTCTTTAGCTGTCCTATATAGACCACAACAAAGTAAGTCCTGCTTGCACTGGATTGAAAAGAAGTCACTTCTTTAGTTACAGTAAGAGAAAGCAGTGGAGAAGCTCAGTGAGAACCAGAATGTCTCACACTTTTGGCAAGAGATTCTCTCCTGGCCTTTGTTTTCTCCCAGTTCTCGGACATGGGGAACTCTCCCTTGCAATGGGAATCTACCCACGCAGCAACTTCACATCTGCTCACAGAGCCCTGAAAGCACTCAACGCCATGAACGACTCCATTAAATTAATTAAATCATCAATATGGTTAAAATTAAGTCCATGCTTCAAGGGTACTGATGAACTAGATCTTAATCCAAAGCCCATGAAATGCAACAAGAGTTTTCAATTTCACTTCAGAGTGCTTGGGCTTCAAAGTGCTTTGGATTTTAAGTGCTCTCATCAACGAATTTTGAATGTTTCCTGACAAAACAGATGGACATTGTACCTTTTTAATGTTTAGCAATTTAGCTTCTATTTACCAAAAATTTCAGGGTGGATAATCACCATCAACATTTACAGCAGGAATTCCCCCTGGAAACGCAAAGTTAAATCCCTGAGAGGTTTTGTTTTCTTCCTATAAAGAAAATAAATAAAACCCTCACTCCCTCTCCATGAGATACCCTCTGCCTATTATCTGTGAATTGGCACACTCTCAAGTGCACTGGGACCCAATCTAGTATTGGGCCTCTTTGTTTATTATAGATCCAACCCTTTCTGCCTCAAACCCATCTCATAAAGCAAACTGCCTGTTGACAGTTTAGGATTACAATCTGTTGCATTACCTATTAATAGCAGTATTAAACACCTTCTTTTTCACAGTTTTTCCAGAAGACTGATGATACTACCCTTAAAACAAAATTTGAGATTTCCTTAACATTTCTCTCCTTATGTTGGCCTTAAGGCTGTCAGTTTTGTCCAATAAAGATGAAAAGGAACAGAAAGCCTCCCTGTGTTCATGACTCTGCTCTGAATAAGGTACTGAAACCCCAGTCTTGAACCAAGCCATTTTTGAGGTTAATTTCCCTACAATTAAACACCATGAATCTGGGATACTGGCTTGTCTTGCAAATCAAATCTCACATAGGTGAAAGCTCTTTGCCAGCCCAGGAGTACCCTTTATAATCTGACTCATTATTATATTTAAGATGCTGTTACACTTCTTATTACAACAAATCTTTCTAATTATACTACCCTATGCTTTTCACTATACATACAGCTTTTTACTTCTGATTAGAGATCCACCACTACCCTACACATAACTAACATCAAAAGAACCCAGGCTTTATTTTTTGTCATTAATACAAACTCTATGCCACTAAACAAATCCATTTCCCAATCACATCATCTCTATTGCGTTACCATACAGAACAGGCTTTCTTACCCAAAGGGGGTTGGCTTTTCAGAGAATGTGGGATTTAACATTATCCTATTGAAAGATCCTCATGGGGATGACAGTCTCAGATACATTAATGTAAATAGTAGTAGCCACTACTCCGAAATTAGGGCTCTTTCCTGGCCATTTGTATCCTAATCTCATAGTACCTTTATGAGAAGTTTTGGTCTCAGTGCACAAGGATGGGTTCCTCTCCAAATCATGGCTACTCTCTTTTCTGCCAATGCCACGAGGCTTGTTTAGGTTTTATTTCATTGTTTTTTCTTATTAAACCACAGTTTATGGCGAAAACATTTCACAGTCACATTTTCTATGCTACCCTGCAAATATTCAGCCACTGCATATGTCTATTAAATAGTGTTACTAAGAAATACATGTTTTAGGAGGATTAAATAGAAAAGAGATCATAGGCTGGTTTTGATGAGGTCTGGGACCACAGCTTTCAAACGGAAGAGTTCCCTTATTTTTTACAAGTGAAATCCTACAATGACACACCACAGAGAAACAAAAATGGGGCCATTTTGCTGTTGAAAGTCAACAAGTCTGAGAGATAAATCTAATTTTTAAAGTCTCATCTGAGCTCACATAATCCCAATCAAGTACTTTGTATCCATATTAGGTCACATTTTGTCAAACAATAGTGCAGCACTCATATGCTAGGCAAGACATCATCAATTCCTTCTCCAGATATCCCCTTCAATAAAATCTACTTCTTCCATAAAACCTGTAAAAAATGAAAATATATAAACAAACAAAAAAAACCCTACAACAAAACAGTTTCTCCATCTAAACTTTGTTTTCCTCAGGAGGATGAGAACTGAAATCCCTCCTTTGTAAATTCTCCAGCACTGTGGAATTTATCCACAAGATCAAAGATTTTTTTCAAAACTTAGAAGAACCTCCCATGTGTGTTTACAATTTCTTTTTTGACTTATATCTGCTGAATGGAGTAAATCTTTTATTGTAACCTAAAAATGTCATTTCTAACTGTGTCACTATTGTTTCTACAGTTCAGTTACAGTTCAGTTCACCTGATGCCTTTCCTGAAAGGTCTTTTCCTGTTAAAGATAATAGAAAAATCCTCCATGACATCACTGGGACGAGGATCAGATTTGATACACTGTTCAAAACAGTGGAGGAAAGAATGGATTTAATAAGTATCTGCTTGGAAAATAAAAAAAAAAAGGAAAAATCCAGTATGTCTGTAATATAAATGATTCTCATAATAGAAATATCACTGCATATTCCTATTTAAATGTTTCAAATTCCTTCTATTAAAAAATTATTTCAGTGTCAAACACTTCCAAATACACCAATTGTTTCCAAAACTCTTGAGTTTCAGCACACAGGGGATGTAAAGGTTTTTACTAGTATGAAAAAATTTAGCTGCATGTGCCCATTCCATTAATATTACAAAGGCTCCAACTCAGATGTTTGTAAAACATTTCAATTCCAAAACATAAGCAGTCTGTTTTCCACACAATTATACTGCCCAGTGGCTTTCTTAATGAACACCTAATAATTCATAGACTCGGCAATCAGCAGTGATTTGTTGGGATCTCTGTGTGCGTTAATTTCTGTCATCTTTAATAACTCTTTTATGGGATACAGAAGCATCCACAGTGCTAAGGGCACAGTACCAAACCTGAAAGTGCTCCCTCTTGTGCTGGTTGCAGTTTCATTTCCAAGTTTAAGTGGAAGTTTTCCATAGCAGACACAACCAAAGCACCTTTAGTCTATGTTCTCTCATTATATTCTTCTGCAAACCACAGGTCAATGTCACAGCCATCACTTAACTGCTAACATCAATAGTAGCACTTTTAAACTCCATCTAACACAAGTATTCTTTGCAAGGAAAACCTAACAGTGTTTGCAAGGAATGAAAAATGAATTGTTTGGGAGCTCTTCATGCACGTGGATTTCACTGTGCTACATTTATTGAATGCCTCCTTGATCACTGACAGTAGGTAGCCTTAATGGAGTCATCGATTCAAATCAGTTAGGATTTCATACTTAAATTCTATTTCCTCTATCCCAAGGAGGGATTGACATCTCCAGCCATTACAAGCATTGAGCCATGAAATCTATACTCTATTTCCCCCAATAAGAAAAAGTCTCAGTTGTCTAGATCAGTAATAAAATTCCCTAAACCTCCAATTTCCAGATCAGCAATGGGGACAATTCCATCAACCTGCATCCTCCACAGTTAGAGCAATGCCTTAAGTTTATGATTGACAAAAAGTTATCAGCTCACAACGTCACTCTCCACAGAATCCTATCATCTAATTATCAGCCTCCAGGGATATTTCTCTCAAAATACAGAAGTTACTTTCCCAGCTGAAAACCCTCCTCACAACATACAAGGAAGGGACTGTTAAGGACAACAAAAGCTCCAAAACTAAAAAAAAAAAAACCAACCCAAAACAAAACCCAAACTTCCCCCCTCCCCCCCCAAAAAAAAACCCAAACCAAAATCAAATGAAAAACCCCAAATCAATAGATGGTAAAATCTCATTTTGAATTATTGAAATCCACACTCAAAGGATGCCATAAGCAGATAATTTAATGTAATAACTTATGAATACTTTAAAACATAAATTTGAGTCGTACTTCTATTAGTCTTATTTGAAGCAATAAAAACTAAAGCTGCCCTTCAAATTACCCCAGCAGTGCTCACACTAGATAAGAAATGTACAGATACACCATCACATTGCCCATGAAATTATTTAACCTAAAGGTCAGCTTGCATTCAGCTTTCATAGCAGGGTAAATGTGAAGCTAAACTATTCATTTCAGCAATATTTGTCTACGTTTATAGTTGCACAATTTTGAGCTCACTCTAGATCTGGGTCTGCAAAGGCTTTAATTTGTTTGATCATTTGAAGAAATTACACACTAAGAAAATAATAAAACCCTGTCCCACTGCTACAAAATACAAGACCTACACTTACAGCTCTTGTTTTGATGCCTTGATTTTTAAGTTGTATATTTTTCAAATCCTGTACTGCCCAGTGTGTAACTCTGGAGTTTCTTGTAGCCTGGTAACTTCTGCTGTCTCAGGCTGGGTAGACACAGCAAAGCCTCTCCAGGCCTGCTCTTCAAGGACACCCAGACCATCCTAGGCCCAAAAAGTCAAAACCAAAAGCCTCTAAGGGGGGCAAGCTGAGGGGAAATTACATCATTCACTGAAGTTTTAATTGGAGATTTAACCCTGGTATGCAAATGAACCAAACCCATGAAAGTGTGAAGAACTCATGACCTGGCGTCCATCTTGGGGTCCATCGTGGCAGTGGCCTCTGGGTCCCCAGGGGGTACCTTTGAAGGCCTTTCAAATAAATACCTACTTTTATTCCCTTACTCCTGTCTAGTCTCTGTTTTTAGGTGGCCACTTCAGGCATCAGATTCACACCTGCAATTATCCTTCCTAAAAGCTTTTGAATCAGTAAGACAGTGGTGCAACCCAGGCCAGCACATCAGTGCAACTCCTCCTAAGTACTGTAATCTGAGACAAAATTGCTTATGAATTTGACTTTTTCAAGATTCAAAATTAGAGTAAACTAACACAGAAAGACCTGTTTATCAGCAACAATCTGCTTCCAGTCACCAAGAGAAGTGCAAGAATGGTTTAGAACCAAAGGAGTCAAAGAAGCCATTTTATATTCCTGGTACTGATCTTAATATGTACTTTAACCAGCATATGAACAATACTCCTGCTTCCAGCAATGGGCAAGACTTTCAGTTCTCACCTCCAAGGGCTTTTGTGAGCACTGAAATTTCAACAACCAGATCAGGAATAATATTTAGAATCTTAAATGATTTGGCTTTACACAAGAGCACACACACACTTAGAATACCTACCCAATTTCCATCTGAGTAGCATTCCTAATTTGTATATTCTGTATTCTTGACATGAAGTCTAAAGCTCACTATTTTTTCTCCCTGCTTTGCTCTTGACCAATAATCAATTTTTCCATTAAAATGCTGATATTCTTCAGTTGCCACTTCACTTTGACAAGATTCTGGAACACAACTGTAGCTACGACTTATCTCAACAGTTTGATAGGTTATCTTGCATTGTTATCGCTAATGAATTAAGTTCATTTTCTCGGAAGAGTAATAGTAAGAGTGCAAACACCTTAACTAAGCCATTCTGCTTCACTTGCAACATTATGTATCATTCTATAATAACTCAGTGTCAAACATCCTCCCAGTGAAACTGCAAGACACCAACATATAATTTCAGTATCATTACTCCTGTAAATACTAACATGAATTTAATGTACAATCCTGCCCAACTCCCCCATTCCTATGGTCTACAAATGTCACAGAGCTATGAGAGTAAAAATAACCATATCCTAATTAGGTTTAAATTACTGTTTTACTTCTCTCACTAAGCAGCTCCTATTATCAGTCCTGATTCAGTCATCACTCATGGGTCGTTTCGTTTGCTCACAAGAGCTGACTCGAAGCTCAGGGCTTCTGCTCAGGAGTAATCCTGCCACAGATGATCCAGGGCACTTAAAGACAGGCAAGAACTACTCAGTAGAGCTCCTACCTGCACAGGCAATACAATAATATTTACATGATGCATTTATTATGGTATAGCAATTCAGAGCTCTCACTAAGCTCATATCTGCTACCTTTACAGGCATTGTATGCAACAGATACCATAAATACACAAAAATTCCCAGCTTAGAAGGCTCCCTATATGGACATACCTATAAAATTGCCCTCAAAAAAGAGCTATTATTAAATAGCACAACAACACCTTTTTATATTATTTGGCTGAAGTCTGTGGCTACAACACCCAGGCATCAAAGTGTCTGCAAGATACTAATCGAGTACATAGCAAAAAAAGATCCCTGCTACGTACCAGATCCTTTCAGTGACTAAGTGATGAACATTTGTCCTCATAAGGTTTTGCCTGTATCACTACAAACTTTCATTGTCACAGGCTCCCAAAGGTCTCTTTTACAGACACTAAATCCATCTGGTCCACTGTTGTGAGACCACTATGAAACAGAGGGAGCAGCTGTCCAAACACCCATCCCAGAGTTTGAATGTCGTGGTGGCTCTTGCAGAAAAAATAAGACAGAGAGGTCTGCCCCCTCAACCCGCACCTGGGAGGAGCTGTCAGAGGCTTGTGCCAGTTTTTATAACCACCCATCATAAAAAGTTAAATTTCTAAACCTGACAATTTCTTGTTTAAGTGTTTGATTGGGAAAAACCCAAACAATGATGTGTGCACAAAATAATCACTAAGTGACAACTGACACTCCAGGACACTGCCCTGAGTACTCCAGCTGTGACTGCAATCACATACAGTTATTCACTCTGGGCTGCAAACTAGGGATAAATACACATTCCATCTTTACAGTCAGCATTTAACACAGCCAGGCTCTGCACCGTGCCTTGGCACTGGCCTTAGCAAGAGCAGACAGAGACTGTCCAGAAGCCCTTTCAAGTTGCTTAGAGATGAAGTTCCCCTGGGGAGCATCCCTTAACCTGAGCCACATTCCAGCTGCATGCACCACTCCAAATCTGAGATTCGCTCACAGCAGCGACTGCACATCCACACTGAGTACACCACACTGCACGTCAGTGGGCTGCTGCAATTTCTCAGCTCCTTAAAAAATTAAACTCTGACTCACTCAAGATGATGGTTATAAGGCCTTACTCCAATAATGGCAGAAGTATTAACAATCTGTTTCAAAAACACAGGTAAGTTTCATTTTATTTCTCAGCATTTTATAGCTAAGATCATAAATTTTCAACAGCAGGACTGCACTGTGTGTTCGCTCTTCAACTGCACAAAACTGACAGTCACCTTTGACTTTTCTAGCATGCTACATACTCTTAAAATTGTGTTTTATAGTAAGAAAAAAAAATTCAAAATTACTTTGAAAGATGACAAACTCAAATTGTAAGAGAATCAGAATCATTAAAAATTCTTAAATAAAACCATAGAAATACAGATAACAGGGACAGAAATACTGTCTTCTTACTCCACTTATTTCAAGTCTACATGAAGAATCAATGTTTTCTTGTATAAACTAAGATTAACAACAGTTTTAGCTAAGAGCTCACTAGAGCTGTTCAGATGTCAGATTGAACTGATAAACTTTGATGGGCAGCATGTGAGCTTTCGGGCAAAGCTTTAACTCCTTCTATACTACAACACTGAAATAAAACCTTTAACATAACAAAAACAGGTTGGGTTTTTTTTTTCCTATGTTAGTATAACATTAAATTCATGGGCCCAATGCTAGTAAACCAAAGAGAGACATGATGGGAAACTATCAAGTGCTAACATGTAACATCTAATGTTATGACAGAAACCTTGCATCTTAAGCGTACTTTACCTTGATGTTACAACCGCCATGAGCAAGCAGACCCCACTTCGTTTCCCAAGTATCCAACAAAGACAGTTTTAACTTCCTAAATTCTACCAAAATGCCTCCATACTGAAAAAAAAAGATATTAAATAAGTTCTCAAACATTTATTAGTGCTTATATAAACTGGTGCATCTTGGTTATTTCTGGATGGTAAAATATGGAAAGGTCACTGCTATCAGCTGTGTTCAAAGGCAGTTTGTGTCGTGGTGCTGATGGAAAGGTGCTGCAGCCTTCCAAAAGCGTCTCCCATGGGAAGCCCCTTGGCAAGGCCACTGCCCTCCTGCAGAAACACACACACCCCCACTGGGCAGCACTTCCACAGGGTGACCGCAAGGAGACGGGAAGGGGCTTCCAGCAGGGTTCCATGGGAGGGGTTTAATGAAGCCACACACATTGAAGGGGTCCAGGGCAAGCATCAGGAACCTGTGATCTGAGGGCAGGAGGGCACCACACAGGCAGCACTAGGGAATGGGAGCCAGTGGGGAAACTCTGAGGGCATGGCCATATTAGGTGTAAAGCAGCATGGAGGCCAAGCAGGGGAGCAGAACTGGGGTACATTAACATAGCAAACAAAACAAAGCAACTGGGGGATGTCTCTTTGTCTCCCTAACTTGGGGAGGACCTTTGGTACTAGGGACTGTCCCACCAATGGACACTCTTAGTCCCTAGAACTGCAGGCTCACTGGCCTCCAGAAGTTTATGTGCATTTATCTTGCTTAAGTCCTGCAACATGAACATCTGAAAGCTCTCTATGAACATACTGATAGCTGTATCGTCACAGCAGCTAGATGAGTGTGTTCATGGGGGTTTGTTTTGTTTTGGGGGTTCTTTTGGAAGGGATTTTTGTTTGCTTGGTGTTTCCAAGGAGTTGTTTTTGTACATCCTTCACTATGCAAATCTTTGGCCTGACATTTTTCCCATAAATGCGGAGCAGCCATATTTTTAGTAGCACATAATGTTATTATTGCTTTATTTCAATTAAAGTGTGCATATGTTCGCTTTGGCAAATTGAAGTTGATAAAAATGCATCCCATCTTTTGAAATTAAGCAGCAGAACATCAATGAAAAATCCATCAACTCTTAACTAGTAAGTACTCCCAGTTCTGCCAGAAACAGAAATTAGGCACAATAAAAATCCTGCAACTTACTATAGATATACTAGGTTTTCTTTATAAACATTATTTCCAACATGCAGAGCTATGACCCAATTAATTGCACATAATTAAACAGAATCACAAATATGGTGTGGCTGCTGACTACAAGTACTAAGACCCCTCAGGGGATGAAAAAGTTTAAAAGGAACCTTAATTTGTTCAGACAATGGGAACTTTATGCCGATGAAAATATCATTAGAGTTAGGTGTTCTAATCTATAGGTTGAACAGTGATGATGCACTGTCTTGGTTTGAAAAGACAGATGTCTGCTAAGGAAGACAGGAGCCTCCCTTGAAGTGAAGGATGCAACCCCCTTCTCTCTGAATGATTATCATTTTGAAATTAAGGGGCTTTCAGGCAAAGATATAAAGAATAGGAATAACAGTCCTTTATTAAAATACAGATATATAAACAGGCAAACAAACAGCAATAACTACAGTGGTGACAGCAAACAGAAGCACAAACCCAGCGCAGCCTCTCTCGGCTGTCAGGCCCTTTCCCCTCTGGTGCAGTTCCAGTCACAGCCGGCAGGGGCGCTGGCGGCTCCCGGTGAGCAGGGCAGGTGCGATGGTTCCCCCGCGACTGCAGGGGGCGCTGTGGGGAGAGCTCGGGGAGCACGCAGTGATGGCGGCCTGGGATCCGGGAAAGGGATGGAAGAAAGGCTTCACAAACCTCCCTGGGCAGCTGATCCTGGGGTCTGTCTGGGCTCTCCTGTCCAGGCGGGCTGGGGCAGCAGTAGGAGCACAAATTCCAGGTGGCAGGCGAGATGTATCGAGCTGCGGAGCTGTGGTAGGAATCCCCGGAGGTCTCGGCAGGCAGGACGGGCAGGGCTACAGAGGAGCGAGGGCTGAGGCAGCAGGGTCTGCAGCTCCCTGAGGGGCAGGGAAGGACAGGCTTGGGATCCCGGGGTTTCTCCAGCAGGGAGGAAAAACAGCAGGAAACCTGCAGTGCTGACGAGAATGGCAGCCTCTCTCCCCGTCTCCACAGCGAGCCCAGAGCCCCGGGCACACCCAGGTGAGGACAGTAGCCCAAAATGGGCTCCTCCTCTCCGTGGCCAGTTCTTTTGTTTCTCTCAAGTACCCAGCAATTTGTTGCCTCGGTAACATATATGGGAGAAAATTCCTCAAGGATTCCTCAAGAGAAAGGGAACTTCCAAAACCCCAACATGCACACTGAAGGATTTTCTCTAGAACTCCTCATTTGTAGGATGGGGTTGCACACAAGGGTGTTTCCACTACTGCAGCACTTACACACAGTCAAGGCTTTTCCTGCTTCTCACGCCGCCCCAGCAGTGAGAAGCTGGGGGTGCACAACAAACTGGGAGGGAACGCAGCTGGGACAGGTGACCCAACTGACCCAAGGGATATTCCACACCACATCGCATCATAGGCAGCATGGAAAGCTGGGAAAGAAGGAGCAGGGATGTTCAGAGGGATGTAATTTGTCTTCCCAAGTCACTGTTGTGAGTGGTGGAGCCCTGCTTCCCTGGAGATGGCTGAACACCCACCTGCCTGTGGGAAAGGGCGAGTGACTTCCTCATTTTGCTCTGCTTGCGTGCACAGCTTCTATTTTTTTCTATTAAACTTTTGTTCTTTACCTACAACTTGTCTAACTTTTCCAACTCTCTCCCCCATCCCATGGGGTTTAGGGTGTTGCTGGGGGTGATGCAACAATGAGGGGCTGTGTGGGGGCTCAGTTGCCAGCTGGGGTGGAACCACAGCAGCCTTTTGACATTTCACCATAAGCCCTTTGTCAGACAGACTGTGACAGGCAGAAAGCAGTTGAACTTCTCTCTGGCACACAGGAGCCCGAATTCCTATGAGTGGTTCTTACAAACAGCACTCACAGATGCCTCAGCTGGCCACACAACAGACAAGAGTCCTTGGAAAGGTTCACCTACAGAATTATCCTGAAATTCTGACTAGGCCTGCACACAGAAACTGGATTTACAATCAGTTATATGAGCATCAGTGAAAAAACATAAGGCTTTAGAAAAGGCAATAACGACAAATATCATTTTCCATCTGCCAGTATGAACTAAACACAAATATTAAGACTTCAGCTGAGCTGACTGTAAAAAAATTCCTGTGTATTTAAGAATTTTTAACTCTCCTGCAGATCAGAAAAGAAAGCCCACTTAATATAGTGTATTTCTCAATAGTGCACTTGTGCCATAAAAAGGAAATCACACATGGTAGCAACTTCAATCAGGCATTCAATTTCTTGAAGTCTTCAAAAATTAAACAACCACTTTTGCTTAGAAATTAAACACTAGGAAATAAAACAAAACTAATGAAAGCTTGACACTGCAGTCAATATTTATGCAGACATAAGCAGGAACAGTCCATGAATACTCGAATATAGACACAATTCTGAAAATCACAATTTATTCTCACCTGCCCAACAGGAGAAAAAAAAATGAAATGATAAGCACCAGCAAAGCCGAATTATGATTTAGACTAATGTTGCAGGTAGGCATAAAAGTAACAGTTTCATTAATATCATTTTGTACACTAATGACTGGAACAAAAGAATAATAATGCAAGTGAGATTAAAGCCTGTATTTTTCCTGAGACAGGAAAGCAAAATAACTTCTGTCTCTGATTGGTTTGCTTCTTGGAAAAAAAAAATAAATCAAAGTTCTTGTATCTATCAGTGTTACTTGTTTTAAGTTTAAGGAACTGCTCTATGTTCTTTAGGAAAATACTGTGCTGCCCCCCAATGAACACACTGGAGCAGATGGACAAAACAATTATTCAGATGGGAAAACCAAGCAACAAATAAGGCCTAAAGGAAATTTGACATGAAAGAGAGATACATGTAGGCAGTCATCCTATTTTCTCATCTGTCTTGTGATTCTCTGAATGAAATGACATTAAAAGCTTTTTGCCTACCAACTTCAAGCACAAATACTTATCATAGTTTTTCAGCTACAGAAACACAAGGTTTAACACAAAGCAGGTACAGATAGTGAAAACACTACTTTGGTTTGACAAAACAATCAGTGTAATTCAGCAGAAGTCATTACTAATCTCTCAAGTGAGAGTTAATCATTGATATAATGTATAGATTTGGCTATCATTTAGCCCTGGTACAATTAGTCTTAAATGCCTTAATTTCCACATGTGCATGTATCTTTTGTGTACAGGAAAAGCACAGATAATTCCTGGTAAAAAAGTACAACTCACAGTCTTACAGTTTAAAGTATTTTAAATAATATACACAAAAAAAAAAAAAAAACACCAAAGCACAAAATCATTCAAGAAATTTACTTTCTGCTTTACTTGCATTAAGTGGGCAAGTGGAACCTTCACATGAGCCAAATTCACAGTATCAATGATTCTTTTGCAGTTGGCTCTTAAAAATCATTTGGCTCTTCAGAAAGTGAAGATCAAATGCTTCTGATCAGAGGCATCCTTTAAGCTTCACTGTGAATCATTAAAAAAATTATTTCTCATGACCTTGAATTTCCCCACTTCCTTCAAGTTAAAGAAACTTTTTAATGAACCAGAAAATTCTTTTTCCCCTCTGTCATATTTAAAATGCAGCCATGCTTATATGTTTATATCTCAATATTGCATGTACCTGGGTGTGGTGGGGTGGAGGATTTCCCCCAAAAGGAAAATAATGACCTCTAGAAAAATGCTGGAGTCATTAGTATACCAAATATGACAAATACCACTGGTAGCAAATGTCAAAGCTCAAGTCTGTGAGACTCAGCTGAGTTGGTGACCCTTCCCCTGTCTCAATCCATTTTACATATAAATGCAAATACACATCTTCTGAAAACTTGAAACACATTTGAAATTTAGGCATTTAGCAAGGTGCAGAACACGAAGTAAGGCACGTGAATACATCACTTACGTCAACAGAAATTTGATACTCAGTTATAAAAGATATAGAGCGGAAATAAAAAATAGGGAATGGTGGTTTTTTCTACAATGTCCAGTACCAACAAGATTGATTTACACAGCTGCACTATTTCTCTCAGCTTAGACAGCATCGAGGTGAAAGCAGCAGAAGCTGTGTAGAAGTCAATGGCTTTACCACTCTAACTCTGGCTGGAAATCCCAGCCTTATGGTCCCGACATCTCCATGAGCCATTTTGTGGGGGGAAAGAAGTGTTTTGGTGATACAACGCTATTTTACTTCATCTTTCAAAACAAGTAGCAACACAAATCCAACTCTCAACGTCAACTGGATAGAGAGAGCATTAAAAAAAACAAAAAAAAACCAAAAAAAAAAAAACCAAGAACGTTTGACTTAAAGAAACTAAGTTACAACCACTCTTTTGCTGACCAAGTCTGCTTTGCAGAACAGAAAGGAACAAATACACCAAAACATTCACAATGTGAAAGAAAGTAGTTTGAAAAGAATCACCAGATAACACAAAGAAGATTCACACAGGAGCACATTGACAAAAAAACCCATCTATTTTCCCAAGAATAAACACAAACAAGTTCCAAGAAGGACGCCCCTCGCCCCCCAGCCAACTCATGGGGAGTTCCCATGCCAAGAAAATACTCATGAGGCACCATCCAGTCCCGACTTTCCATTTGCCTACCTTTATTTTGAAAGGGAGAAAATGAAACTCACGCTATTTCAAGAATTACGCAAAATTTGAGAATTCGGCTTTCTTTTTGTAACTGTGGCACAGGTGAGGGCAGCACCAAAGTCCCTCAGCCGTGAGGGCCGCCAGGATCCCCTCACCTGCTGCGTGCCCGGGAGCGTTTGAACCCCTCCATGGGCGCCACACTCGCAAAACTTGCAAAAGTTACAGAAAAGCTCCAACATAGTCAGAAATTCGAGGGGAATTTACACCTTACTCACCCCCAGGAGCAGCGCCGACGCTGGCGGCCACCCGAGGCTCCGCGGGGTGCGCAGGTGACCCGCTCGGGCCGGCGGATGCAGGAGGAGGAGGATGAGGAGGAGGATGAGGATGAGCCCGCGGGGCTGCCGGGTTCCGCCGGGGCCGCACACGGGCAGGGAGGGAGCAGAGCGCCGGGAGGGCACCTCGGTGCCCCTTCCCAGCTCCCCCGCCGTGCTGCGGGAAGCGATGCCGCGCTGGACCGGAGTTCATCCCTCCCCCGAGGGCGCAGGGCTGCCGCAGGGTGAGGGACCCCCGGCCCCTCGCAGGTGAGCGCGGGGCTGAGCGGGCGCTGATGAGCCTGAGCAGCCCCAGCGGAGCCCGGCCCTCCCCAAACCTGCCCGGCCTCGGACCCGCCTGAAACAAAACCGCACAGAAAGATACAACCAATGTCTGCACCTTTTAAATAACGTCTTGGATAAAGCTCTCACTATGGCAGCTGGAAAAGTTTCTGTTAAACAGCATGTTATTAACTTCATGAAAATGAAGACACACACATGGAAAACCTTATCCAACTTCAACAGCTCTGGAATTGGACTATAAATAAAATTCTGTTTGGTTCTCAAAGGTAGAAGAAAGCTGCAAAGATAATTTGAGATGCTGCCATACTAGGAAGCCTCATAATGACTTTAATCATGCTAGACAGATACTGGGAATTTTAATTATTATTTAGTAAGATCATAAAATAGTTATTACTATGCTATGGCAACGGTTTGGAAAAGTGTAACTGATATTCGCTAAGTAGTTGGGAGTTTTGCTTTTCTTTCCAAAGTCTTCATTATGTTTAAGTGAATCTCATCAGCATGATTTTTTGGCACAAAGACAGGATGGATAATTATGAATTGCTGTCATAACATACCCGAAATCTACAAAAAGCATCTGTTGTGAAGGTGCCCCTAATTTACCAGGACACATATTTACTCAAGAAAAATTGATTGTAGTTAGTTTCCAATATTCTTAATTATGCAGTGAAATATTTTTTTAACCCACCAGAGCTTTGTGTTTGTCTTCAATGGAAAATGGATTTCACTGGTAGTATTGGAAATAATTGTGAACTCTGAGCAGTGACACTGTGGTTGGGCACCTAAAACAGCACCTGCAACCTGTATCTCTTCTTCAGAGCTGTTGTTTCATTTGGACATGAGAAAGGCAATTAAAAAAACCTATTTGCCAATAAGAAGAAACAAAATACTATGCACCTTTTAAATAATCTGTAAAGAAGTTTTTTAAATTATTCTACTAATTTTGTGCAACCAGGGAATGTATTCAAAGTGTCACATGAACTTTCAGCACTGGGGCTTGAGCTGTTTCTGTGTAGATTTACTGTCATGAGGCAAGAGGGCACTTATCACCCTTGTCCCCAAAATGCTTGCCAGCTTTTCGTTGCCATCAAAAGAACTTTTTTTCCAGAAGTTTACTGAGCCAGCAGTACTTGAGCTGCAGGCACTTGAATTACCCAATTTCCAGTTAAAAGCAGGGAGCTTCACAGGTAAGCCTAACTGTTGAAACACCCAATATTTGCTCAGCACTAAGTACTGTTAAACACAGGCATCATGTGCTGTGTCAATTTGACCTGCACTTCAAAACCTTTTAAGATTTGCAAGTATTCCCATCCTCACTTTGTGTCTTCCACTTCTATGTGAATAACATGAATGTTTCCCTTTTCAGCGTGTTTTAATAGCTTGCTAAAAACTTTCTATAAAAAGAAATAATTGATGTTCCATTCTTAAAATAAAATGCGATGGATGGAAATTAGATGAGCAATTATATCTGACATTAACAAATAAACCTGCATGATATCCACTGGGGGCTTATATGATTTTTACAATGTTATATCAAATTATTCAGCAAGATTTCAGACTTAAATGAGTTTTAATGGAAGTATAGCTATAAAACTCTTAAATCTAGCACACAGGGAATGGATTACACTCCAGCCTTAATTCTTATTCCTATATAAAACTGTGATACCTCAAAGAAATAGAAGTATCAGTGGTTTGGGTTTTTTTCCTTTTATCCTCCCTTAAATCATACAATGAAGTATTTGTGAAAATCCTGGTTTGACAGTACCCACAGTGGGATGTTCCCAAGAAATGGCAAAACTATTACAAGAAGAAAGCAGCAAAGTCACACTCCCTAAACAATGTGCTTTAATAGAGGCTTTAGATGAATCTGCTATTCCCCGAGTGAAGCAGATAAAAGGAAGAGTTAACAAAGCTGAGAGAAACTTGGAATCTTTATTCTGTGGACAATTCCAAGTTAGGACAAAGAAAGAAAATTATTCCAAAGACAGAAAACTAACAGATGGTCACTAACAGAAGCTGCTTTTTTTTCCCCCAAAGGTGAAAACTTGTAATACTGATAAACCCAGCTTTTTTCTCTTACAGGGACTGATATCTTTGGAATGATTTGTAAGAAAACAAAACCACATAAACACATTCAAAACACCCTGTGTATCAAAAGAAGGAACTTTCAGATTAATCATTAAATTCAGTGCTGGAACCCCAAACCACACACTTTAGGATAACACTAAAACACCATATCTTGTTTATCCTACCAACTGAGGA
The DNA here is from genome assembly GCA_020086605.1 of Lanius collurio. Taxonomy (NCBI): domain Eukaryota; kingdom Metazoa; phylum Chordata; class Aves; order Passeriformes; family Laniidae; genus Lanius; species Lanius collurio. The sequence goes on along the minus strand of JACBWW010000016.1, from coordinate 3,115,763 downwards.
AATCTGTTTTGTTTCACAGAATGCAGATGAGAATTTTGACTTCTATTTTAAAGCCTTTATTTAAGAATAAAACTGTTTATAAGGTCTGATTTATCAGTAGGTCTTATAAACAAAAGGACAAACAATAGCAGATGGTATACAATACTTCAGAAGAAAACAAAGAGACTGCTAAGCCTCTAAAAATGGGGCAGAAATTGATTTCATATACTTCTAAGGAAGCATTTTAATGCTTTTATAACTTGTGTGGGCTTTGTTCCATATATTCTTTGTGCAACTCTCCTCTTCAAAATGTACTTCAAAGTCAGCTGGTGTCAGTACACTGAGAGGTTTTTTTATAAGTCGTTTTTTCCCTCGTGCTTTAGCTCATTTCCTGCCTTCCTTGTCATCTTCTGTCACATTACCTGCCCTCCTGAACACTTCAGCTGACAGTTTACCATTATCTTTGTTTATCTGTCCTAACTAACTGGCATTCCAACAGCTGTGAATAAAGGGATCTCTGCTATCAATTTCTGCACAGCTAATTGCTGTGTTCTTTGTGCACATCAAGTTGCACACACAAACATAACCTCCAAAATTCCAATTTTTAGCATGGACACCTTTCTTTATTGAGATGAGGACAGAAGTAAGTATTGCATATGGTTCAGATATGCTGTTAAACATTGTGGGAGGCTCTCAGTCCATTGCTGCTTTAATCACTTGTCACTGAAATTATAATAGTAGCAAGCAAGTAAAAAGCTCTTTCATTTTCTGGAGAGCTAAAATAGCTTTTCAATGCTACTTTTGGATCACTCAGATGGAACTTTCCAGGTCTCTCCAGCCTTGCTGAGAGACAGATTTCCTGTACAACATAAGAACATGTTACTTTCCGTTGTTCCAAATGTATGCTCAGAAATGAACATTCTCCTAGAATTCTGTCAGGAACTCTGAGACCTAATAGTTAAGGGATGATAAGATAGATGGAAAGAAAAATATTTAAGACACGTTTTTTTACCATGTAAAAATAAGATATTATATATAAAATTGTGACTCTGCAAAAGGTCTTTCTGATATGGTTTCAAAGTCAAGAACATTTCGTGGTCCTTTTACAACATTTGAATAAAATTCATATAAGTTGGAAGAGTAAAAAGAGGTATGACATATTACAGTAGCAAAACCAAAGTATTTTTGATAATCTATTTTTACATTAGACAAACTGAACTTGAGAGTAGGTCCAGAAGTAAACTAAAAATAGTACATTGAGCAAGCAGCAAAAGACCTTAGAGAGAAAATTAACAAGAACTTGCAAAGTTACATTTTCCAAATACTATTTTGTAAGTGATTCAGGTACTCAAAATTTCCAGGTTCCCTTTTATGTTTTGCATTTGAATGACAGGATTTTGCTCAAATGGAGAAGTGAATATCTCCAAAATGAATGGAGAGAGCTGTTTCACATGACACATTTCCTGGTGCTTGCTCATTAGGAAGGTTTCTTCTGTTAGAAGTACTGAGACCTGATGGAACTTTGTCTGGAAAACCTCTCCTAATCCACTGCTCACCAGTGAAAAAAGGTAGGTAACAAGGCATCTCCACAGAAAAGGGAAAAATGGAACTGATCAGAAATACATTTACTTCGATTGCCAGATCTGGATCAAACACACAAGAAATGAAGGCTCCACAAAATAGAGAGGGAATAAAGGTGCCAGAAGAGGAAAAAAAAAAAAAAAAAAAAGGAAAGAAGAAAGAGAATAAAGGATTAGGAAATCATGAAGCTCTCAGTCATGCACACCTCACTTTACAAATCTGTGGAACTGCATTCAGAGGGTAGAAACATGAAAACTAAGAGAAGGATTGTGATGCTTAGAAAAATTCAGAGATTCTAATATAGGCATGAGGGGCAGGCACAGGCAGTCTCCACCTGACAAGCATTCAGATGACGCAGAACCCAGAATAGCTCTGTTAAGCTGCAGTCAAAACAGCTGTGATCTGTAGATAACTGCCTGAAATCTAGCAGGGAACAAAGGCAGGCATCTTCAAGTTTGAAGCATTCCTTTTCCACTTCCCTCAGAAACATCAGAGGACCATATTTTAGACTGAACCTCTCATGCTTTACCATTGTGTTTATTTTCGCCTCACTGAAATGTCCTTCTTCCAGGATTAATATTTTTTCTGCTTATCATTCTCCACAATGACAACCTAAGTCACAGTCATCCTGTAAATAATGTTTAATACTTAATGTAATTTAAAAATTCAAGTATAAATCACCTGTATGAATTAACTTCTGAAGATATCTTTTGGAGCAGTCTGGATTTGGCTGCAGATTTGTAGTCCTCTCTTCTGTGTTCTTTATCCCAGTGCACCATGATTATTAATCAGTGTGACATTGTCTTTGTGACTGAATTCTTGCCTTTTTCCTGTAACACACATTCTCCCATCCCAGTCATTTTTATTTCCTTTCAAGATCTCTCACTGACAACATCTCATTGTGCTCACTTATTTACTTAATTGGCATTCACATAACTTTCAGTAACGTGATCTGTTCATTTTATTGATTTTTGCTAGGCTGCATTGCTGTGTCTGTTGTAAGCATTGATTTGAATACCTGGACACAACCTTGAAAGTTTTCAGTTTATAGACTACCTACTCCTTCCTGCATTTTCTTCCCACTAATTGAAAAATTTGCATTTTGCTTTAATAAAAAGACAACTGTCACAAACCACAGGCCTTTACTGTTTCAGTCACACTTTTAGCATTCCAGTACCCATAAATACAAGCCATCTAATGCATATTTTGTTAAACTTCACTTCATTACTTTCTTGCAAAACTTTATTTTTCAACTCCAATTCACATCAAAAAACACCTCACTCCTTGAAAAAAGACAGTGAATTTGCCATCTGTCTTTTATGAGTCCACAATCATCAAAATAACAGGAAAACTATACGGTATGAGAAGTTTAGTGACTTTGTTTTCCTCTCTAGACCTGACTGAATGGAAATTGATGTTTTTTCCATTGACTCTGTCTCCATACAAAAATGATACATAGCTACTACAGGTTCATGACAGCTCAGGACACCCATAGAAGCTTATCAGCTAATATCTAGGGGTAATTCTAACTCTGAAAACTGATATAAGCAATAAGTATATGCTTTTATGAAACAGAACTATTTGTCTGCATCTCTCAAATTACATAAGTTTGGCATTTTCCTTTTTTTTATTCATTAATTATCTCAGATCAGGTTAGAATCATGAACTAAGATAGAATCACTGTTAAATGTGCAAACAACCTGAAGGGTCCACAGAATTAGTGCTGCCAACAGAGATGTAATTTGACCAAGTTCACCAGCTCAAAAGAACCTGAGAGCCCACATTAAGGAAAAGTTGCATATTACAGTAAAACTCATAGCACATTAAAACTCAACAGAATTTTCTCTGCAAAACAATAAATACAAAATCTCCCAGTGATATTTTAGATGTGCCTCGGAAAAGAGAATGGCACCTGAAATGAAATGGCAAGGCTCTAAGAAAAAAGAATCTCTGTCTCTTACAAGCACTGAAAACCACTATTGCTTACCACAATGAGACTGCTAAAATAACTCAGGTTGTACTAAAGTGCACAGCACAACCTAATGTAAAACTGGGGCATTCTTTTCCCACTCTGATGTAACACAAGCAGAGCAGGTAACACAGAAAGAGAAGCTCACATAAGTCTTTATTAGGGTATCCTTTGTATTCTGCCTGTTGTGATCCCACAACATAACTGTTCACTGTTCATGACAGTCTTCCAGTCATTCAGTGAGGAAATCCTTTAGGAACTGTTTTGGTTTTCTGCTTTTTCTCTTTTTTCAGGAAGGACAAAAACCCAGCACGAATGTGGGTGCATTGGTAAGGTTAAGAAAAAGACAGACTTCCCTGTGCTGCACTAAAACCTGCTAAACTGAAACAACAAAACTAGACAAAAAGAACAGGTGAGAATCGTGGGCTGTGTAAAGCAAACAGGAGGAAGTTCAGCTTTGTCTCTGAATAAAAGTGTGTGTTTTCAGCAGGGTAACAAATGCACAGCAAAGGCTTGGATGGGCTGTGAGCTCACTGTCTCATCAATCCTTGCAAACCTGAAAGGGCAATAGCACGGAGATGGATGAAAGAGCCTGTGCTGTTTGCAGTTCCTATGTCTGCTCCACACAGCACAGAGTAATAAGTACGTTTTGGAAACAAAACATTTTAAGAAAGCTATTTCATTTCTTTCTGCAGCCCGCTCTCTGTATTGCCTCAGGGACATGTTATCTGAAGATTATTTTCCAGTTGTCTTTGTTGTTGTTGCCAAAAGGCCTCAAAGAATGAAAAGGTGCTTTTCAATGATAGGAAAGATATTCTGTGAGGGTATCACAGGCTCACTGGCCATTTATTGTTATTCTTTCTCTTTATGCTTTAGATTTTACAGCCCTTCTTAGGAAGCTGCATTTGAAAGTATTTTTAAAGACACTAAATGTGCTTATGAGAGTTTTACTTTATACAAGTGAAGCCAAGAAGAAAACAGAGTTTTGGGGGTTGCTTATCACAACAGTATGATTGTGACCTCACCTAAACCTGGAAATCCTTACATCAATTGCATTGGATTTTGAATTAAGCCCTGAGAAAACACTGATTTCATTAGTGACCCAAAAATAGCCATACACTTTAAAACATTTACTGGTTCCTTTTACACAGTTCAGATACTCAGATTCTCTCCCTGTTCCTGTTGTTCTAGCTTGACTATGGTGTGGATTCCAAGGAGAGTCTCATAAGGTTATTAACTCATTCTCTCTCTCTCTCTAACTCAAATAAGGTAGAAAGCAATTAATTATTAAAACAGTCCATTAGCTCACAATATATGAAGTGAAATAGTGGCAATTTTGCAATGATTGAGGGAGGGTTAGAACTCTTGCCTACCAATATGTCTCTATGGTAATCTTCAAGTGCTAGCAAATATCAGTGAAGGCTCTGGTAAAAATCACTGTAGTCACAAACCCAAAAAACCTTCTATTTTAAAGGCCATGCTATAAAATACATTAAGGAGAGCTCCTGTGACTGAGAGACCTACAACACAAACTGAAGAGAAAGACTCACCAACGCCTGCTTACAATTGGCTGTGCTCAGTTATCTCTGACCAAACCTGGTTAAACCCAGCTCTGTTTGCTGTGTCACTGCTCACTGACGGCCTCTCCTGCCTTGGGACATTTCCTATCACATTGCCGGAGGAGTGGAGAGTGCAGTAAAAATGAAAGTGTGTATTGCCAACTTCAACTCTGTTACAACTATGCTGCCCTCATTAATTCCCACTTTATTAAGTAAAAATAGGATCAGATCACTGATATTATACAGAACAAAGAAAATTTTCTATGTATTTGTTTCACTGGGATTAATTTAGATCTTTAAAACATGGTATTTTTCAGTACAGTGATTCATGGAAGACTTGGAAATAAAGTTAGGGGGAGGTGAATGAAACCTTGAGATGCCACTTAAGTTCTCTGAACTCCACTGAGGTCATTGAGAATGCAGTGGAGGCTTAATCTTAATTTGGCCTGGCTTAACTATTATTTTTTATCTTTACCAATTCTCATCTTTTACATGTCTAGAAGAGGTTTGCCAGCTGCTGCCTATACAGCTGTGGTACTGCATAAGCTGGTATAGGACAGAGGACAATTATTCATTTAAATAGGTCTATTAATCCTTACAGTTTGTCATTTGGCACATAAAATGGGCTTGTATTCATTTTTTTCTGTGTGAAGTAGGCATTTTAAAATCTTTCACTGTCAAACAAGCCTGTTACACAGCCAGTGCAATCTTTAATGCTGTTTATTTATCAAACTTAATGTAATAGGATTCCTTGACATGGTACACTGATGAAGGAGTGAGGTTCATTTTCAGAATGCTGAAATAAAGCAAACATTTGGTAGCTGATATTCTTCACACTTTCTGTAATGCACAAATATATATACTGCCTCCACGTGCAATAATTTCTTGAGCAGCCCACAGATTTTGTGAAATGCAATGAAAAAGCTTGCTGTAAGACCTGTTAATCACTGAAAAGTGATCTTGCAAGCTACAGCTGTGGTCCAGTGATTCACAGATGTGGCTATAAACCACACGATATATGAGCTCAGTTCTTGCCATGTAAGAAGTATTAGCAACTCCTGGATTTAGGTAAAATGGTGTATTATATATCATAACTAAGAGACTGGTATGTGAAAACAATTCCCGTGTGCAATGATATGCAACTGCTCTCAGTTTCCAGAGAAATCGAGATCTTTTTCAGCTCATACTGCAATAAAAAAACAAACCAACTATAATTCGTGAGGTGATGGTTTGGGTTTGGTTTTTTTACGCAGAGAATAAAAAGTATTACAAATCACAGTTACCAGTACAGCAAACTTTAAATGTTCTGTATGATAAATATTTACTGTAGGTTGTACATCTAAGACCTGAAACTGCACTTTTTCTATTTGCCAGGTATGATTACTTGCTATGTACTAAAGCACACAAACAAAGGCACAAAACCCATTTACCCAGTGTTAAGTACATTATCTTTTGACAATCAAAAATAAGATGCCTGTCCAACCTCTTTCTTTCCCAAGCCCAGCATCCTCTATCTTGTAACCTGAGAGTGTTGTTGTTAGAGAGATGCAAAGCCTTCAGGTGAAATTCCAGAGCACTGTTCAATCAACAGACATATTAAAATAAAAAAAAGAACATAATGTTACTGCAGTGTACACCCTCACACAAGGAATCAGGATATTTCTCAAGTGCTGTTGTTAGAAAAGCAGAATTGCAGTGTTTTTATGGGTATGGTGACTTTTGCAAGAACGGACACAATGTTTTATAGTGTTCCCATCAATAGGCCTTTCCACTTGTAACACAACTCATTAGGGAATGTGCAGGTTTATAAACCAGAATTTTACAAAAGGCAGCTGCAAACCCACAAATTACAGAAGTGGTTCTTATATTCATGCAGTATTTATAGTGAATCTCAGAAATGCAAAGCAAAAAAAGTCATGACAGGAGCAAGTTCTTTAAACATTGGACAAATCATGAGCAGATCCATCCACCCTTCCCCCTTTTTGCAAAGTAAAAGCATGGGCAGGAAAACAGCTCTGTAGGTATCCAGTCCCTTTCCCAGAGTGATTTGGCCAAAAGATGAATAGTGATCTAACCAACAGTAAACAAAAAAAAAAAAAAAAAGCTGCAGATTTTTGTTTTTCTAGAAACATTCTCATAGGAGAAAATATAACTTCATTTTTTCTACCTGAAAATGAGTGAGAGAAAAGCAAGCCTTCCCCAGATCAGCCTAGTGATACAGCACTAGGCTGGGTCTTAAGCAGGCATGGGTGGAATCTGAATGTGCCCATCTCACCTGCCAGGAGAAAAATCAAAGGCTAACAACCAGTGCAGACATGCAGGCACTGGCTCTCTGAAATAACTCAGCAAATCTAACTCACCCCACATCACTCTTCTAGACCTGGCCATTGAAACAGAGAAGGAATTATTGGAGGAATTACTTTTTCTCCAAACTCCAGGCTTTTTCCAGGCTTTTTCTCCAGTCAGCCCTATTTGAGAACATCAACATATGGAGCATGTTAGACATAAGGGAGAGTGCAATATGTTTTGAGAAAATTCACAGTTTTCTAACCTAGATAATGTCAGCAGGAATTTCTTTATTTGCACTGTGTATTATCAAAGCCAAGAGAAAAAGTTATTTAAAAAAACCCAATAAAAATGTATTTTTGTAGAACATAGAAGAATAAAAATTTGGGAAGACAAATACTTGGAGAAGAACCAAATGCCATTTCTAAATATTTAAACTTTAATTGAATTTAAGATGTTGAAATAAGCCTTTCCTTAAGATATATGTCCCTAATGAACGTCATTTAAGAAGTCAGGGAGGAGGTTTGGTTTTTGTCAATCCTAACTCTAAAACATACACACAGAAAAGCACATGCATGCAGGATCTTTATTAGGAGGTAACAATAAATAAATTTTAAAAAGCTGTTCAGAATGCCTACAGTATATTTAATCCATCAAATGTATCTTAATTGTGTTTCCATGAACCTTAAGGGAAAAATATAAATAGAATCCCCTGTAGGTGTGAGATGCAATATCTGGGTCTTCTCTTACCTCCATCTTCTCTTCATTTCTCTCTCTATAGCTGGAACTGCACCATAGCCTTGTCCTGCTCATCCTGAAATCAACAGAAAATTTGATGTTAGACCTGCCAAAACATCATGACTGGAATATATCATATGTCAGTGATTGGGGGTTCTTGAGGGTGCATCGTGAAAGAATCCAGAAGGAACAAGAATTTCGGATGTGTGGCTTCCCTCCCCCTAAAATGCCTTTTGGTGGCAGTGCTGACCACAGAGCAACAAGGTGTCATTCATCATCCCTCCTGCAAAAACACACAGCCAACGAGCCTAACAAAGAAATGGGGCTTCAAAGTCTTGAGAAAAAAGATAAACAAAGAGTTAATGAGAATATAATGTCCTTCAAGACTCTGGGAAAACAGAAATAGAGGCTTTTAAATCCTCTAGTTAAAGGTCTTTGCATGGTCCCTTTATTTATCTCTATATATTTTCATACAAAATGAAACAATTCTGGGAGAGAAGTACATGGAGTCCTGTTTTCACTGTCATGGTGCTCCGCTAAAAAAGGGGCCCATCTAAACAAACAAAACAAACAAAGAAAAGGTTTATCTCTAAACTGATATTCCATTTTGCTAATTACTACCACAAAATAATAAAGATACTCTTTAGGTTCTGAATTCTTTAAAAAAAAAACCCCATATCTCAATACTAATTACTAGTACTAATAGAGATGAAACATTTGCACTCAACTATGAATTAAAATGGAACTATTCATTCATTGTCTTCTCTTTCATAGCAAAAATTATTTAGAATTATTTCTATTCCTTGTCTGCCACAATTCTAACTGAGAACAGAATCAAATAATGTTTTTAGGGTGTTTTTCAATTTCTCTCCCAATTTTGGATAAAACTATGAGGAAAAGAAGGAGGTTTTTTTTTTAATAACCAGGAATTTCCAAATGAAATAAAAGAGTATGATGTGAACCCTGTGAAAGTTCATATTAGTCCCAATTAAAAACATTAGTTAGCCTATACAAAAAGAAAAATAAATCAGAACTTCACAGCAGATATAGAAACAAGGTGTTATCTTCTAGTTTCAATATCCATAAAACTAAACCATCAACACCTCAGGTCCCAGTAGTAGCTCATAATTACATTTTCTAAATTTGTTGTTTTGTCCTGCAGCAGTGCCATAGCAACCCAGCTGAACAAAAAGCAGAATTTATCAGGCAAGGCTTGAGAAGGAAGGCTGGTGGTGCAATGACTGACATTGGTCATTTATTTGGCACACAGACTCTGTGAAGACAATCAGATTTCACTTGTTCAAATTGCCCAGAAGACATTTGGTGCCTTGGCTTAGAAATATGTTCTTCACCTGAAGCTGGTTTTAGCTCAGCAGGTTTCTATCCCAGAATGAGCAGAGCAGAGCAGAGCTCCTGTGATTGCTTTGAGCACTGATTGCTGCTGCTCTGGAGCCCCTGCAGAACAAGAGTATCTGTTTAACAAAAATGGAACTGGTTTGATTTGGGACACTTGTGGTTTTCCTTATTTTATCAGTTTTTAAAGTGTTTATTCAATTAAACCTGAAGTCTCTAGCATGTTTTTCCCTCTAAGCTGGTTATTTCCCTTTTGATTGATTGGCTCATCTAAATACTAACAGCCTCTATATTAAAGTGGTCTGCAACAGATATCAACAGCTATTAACAATATAGAGAATCTCCTTTGAGATGGTACTCAGTTACTGTTTTATAGGCCTGGATTTGGATGCATAGCACATTCCAAACAATAAATGAACTGCAAGTTACTGTCTGCAGCAGTCAGATATCAGATTCTATTTAAACACAGTATAAAGTGAAATGTAATATTATGAGCTCCAGAAAATAAATAAAATAAATATATAAAATTAATTAAAAGCAGCAGCCACTATACATGAACGCTTTCTAACAAACCATTATATATCATGTTACTGGATTGCAGTCATGTTATGAAATAAAATGTAATTAATCCTGAAACCCAATCAACTTATCATACATAAGCCCAAGAATGTTAAGAGGATCTCAATATTCTCTCCTTGACACTTTCTTTTAATTAGAGTCCTTTTTCACTACAATTCCAGAAAAGCATTCAAAGAAAATCATCATGATATTATGAGATGCCACACAAGGGACAGGGAGATTCTGCAAATTACTCCTTGAGAAGGAAAACAAAATGTGTTTCTGTCAAAATTACGTGTTTTCTCATGCAGTGCAGGCTTCCAAAGATGAGCTATACCCAGGAAGCATTAATGTGGAATCTGAAATGCAGAAACTCCAGTAACTATGGACAGCTCCCAGGTGGCCTCTTGCCAAAATTTCTTGATGAGTATACAGAGTGCATCCAATTTGGATTTGTACTTTAGCCCTTGGGAAAGTCATTATGTATATAAGGGAAAAACAATTCTCAAGTTTAACAAGCAGGAAGACACCAGCAAAAACACCCTGCTAAATCTGACCGTGTGTTTGTGTTCTAAGTGACTAATAGAGGGAAATGAGCTAATTCAGGGAGAAAGATTGTGTCTGCCAGCCTCATCTAACATTGGGTGGGAGCAATGACTGCAGCTCCTCTTTCTTCCTTTTCCAGGGTAACTCTTGAGGGAACTCTGATTCAGACCTTGATAAAGTCCACTAAAACCAGTCCTCATGGTTGTTTTGTTGTTTTGCTTGTTTTCCTTAACATCACTGATTACATGTTTGCCTGCTCCTGAACACTTTTCTTATCACTGCAATCCTAAATCCCCTCCTGACACACACTGTCCTCTGACCAGTTACTCTGTACCAGCACCTTTCTGCCTCCAGTTTTGGCAAAACTCCTCCTCACATCTCATGATGTCTGTCATCACCCACCTGAAAAAAGACACCTCAGCTTTAACATCAAAGCACTTATGAGTTTTGCAGAAGGGTTTATGGATAATTTTAGTCCCCAGTCCATTAGGAACTGTGTCTAATGTCCCTGCATGTGTGCTTTTCCTGCCTTGCTGTTCTGTTTCTTTATTATTTTACTGCAAAATCTTTGACTCACAAAATGTGTCATGAAACACTAAAAACCTTGCTCTCTATAAAACATTGCTGTGGTTTGAGCCTGACCTGCCTTCCTAGGTCGGTGGTTAACTTCCCCTCTTCAAGCAAAGTACTTTTAATAGTGCATCTCTGGTAATTTTCCATTTCACTCTCTTACATGATCTATCCACATTTTGAGTCTTTGTCTAAAAATTTTTTGTGGCTGCTAATGGAATTATTCATTAGCAGGAACAACATTTTCCAAATAACTATCTAATAATGGGTGCCCAAATTCATATTTAAACACACAGAGTTGACCTGATTTTTTCACCAATACCTACACAATGAGGGAAAATGCCCTGAAAAAAAAGCATCCAGCTCATTTTAAAACTTAGCAAATATTTTCACTGTATTCTCTTCAGTGTTCATGGAAGAGCAAATATTTGAAAAAGCAGAGTAGCCTCAATAAAAATTACTATATTGATAGGTGATGCATACTTTTCTACCATTTAGTCAGTAAAAACATAGCAGCACTTGAAACAAGTTAGCTCTTCTGAATTACAGGAGCAGATAATAAGATATATGGAATATCTGTGAACAAAATCTCAGTTATTTCTAATTTGTTCTTTTTTTGCCAAGTAATTTATATGGAAACCTATGTTGAACAAATAAAATTGCCAATAACCTCCTGTTTTGGTGGGGATAAATAAAATTATACTTCAGAGTGTTTATCTTATTTGCAACAGAGGCTTGATCCTACTGTAATGGGGTTCTGAAGCCAAGCAGAGATGAGTGCAATGGATGGGCTTGCTCCAGATGCACACCTGTTGGAAACTGTTGGTAAAGACTGACAGAAATGCATACATTAAAAAAACCCCAAACCCTAAATGAACAAGTAGCTGAAAAATCAATTCCATTCTCTATTTTCTCTCTTCTTAGTAGCCACAAAAATATTTGCATTTTAGGCTTACAGATACTTGGCTTGCTGGGGACTTTCAGGGAGAACAGTAGAAGTAGCAGGTTTCTTTACATGCAGAAACAAGCATGTAAAGAATTTAGTGAAAATTCTAAGGTTCTAAACCCCTTGATTTTCTGTTCTTTATTCCAGATTTTATCTCCTTTATTCCAGATTTGAAGAAAGCATGCTGCTGAATCACAAAGACAAATGATGTCCCATGTCCCACTGTATGCAGAAGTTTTACAAAACAAACAGGGAAATCTGAGTGGATCACAAATATATAAAAAACCCCTCCATAATTTGCTGGCTTTTGAGACATGTTCTGTATCAGAAGCACATCTGACAGAACTGAGGATTTTGAGTGTAAGGTTCAGGGGAAGTGTGTGCTGGTAAAGGAAACATTTGTTATTCAAGAATGACAGACTGGAAGTCAGGATGCCAATCATTAGAGGATAATAGACATCTTCAATTGTCTGCTGAGTCTTTATTTGGAATTTAGTGTATTCCAGAGATGGCCAGGAATATCTACAGATAACACCTCTTTCTTGTGATGAACAGTGCAGGTTTGCCCTGGTGAGCAGCTGGAGAGCAGGGGTGCCCCAAGAATTAAGATAAGCAGAACTGAAAAGGACACTCACATTCTCTGCAGCACAACTCCAACAGCAGCAACCCCTTTGCTTGCAAGCCTACTGTCTGCACTGCCAGGGGCAGCAGCAATCTGGGCAAAGACAAGGCTTTGAGAAAGTTAAAAGCAAAAGTTAAAAGATTAAAACAACTGAACCACCCCCCCCCCTCCAAAAAAACCAAACCAGGAACATAACTGTACCTGTCTTAGACTATCTAATGAACATGGACTAACATCAGAACACTGAAATCAGGCTTAGATGGAGAAAGCAATGATGAAATGTAGTATTTTCTTTATCACACCACTTCTCCTTAAACCCAGCAATTTGTACAAGGAATTATGACATGAAACGTGTGAGAATACACTGAAACAAGAACACTGAAGCAGTGCTCCCACTCTTCCAGATCACTGAAGGCATTTTGGATATGGCAATAGCCTAATCCTGGACAGCGTCTGTCAGGATTTTATACGAAAATGTTTTGTGTATTCTGTATCATAAAAGCTAATTTTTCATGATATCTAGAATTATCCAGTGGAGCAGGAATATTACCTATAAAATTCTTCCAACTACATGTGAATGTGATAGAGAAGAAAATCTTTATTAGGCAGTTAGCACAAAATCATGTCCAACACCTAGGATGTTACAGGAAAGTTAATGCTTCAAAAAGCATTTATCACTATCCATGCCTGTAATTCATGGAACAATGAACAAAATTCTATGCCTAGCTCCCAGCTGCCAGCTTGTAAATACCAGTCAACACCAGAGACAGAGATTTCCTCTGAGATGCATCATTTGCATGTTTTTTAATTTCTGTTGTCTTTATAGCAAGGTTGTAAATTAGTAATACTGGTAACAGTAGTAGGCTTGCTCAACTAATTTCTGAAGCCTAACAATACATTTTACATTTACACTCTGTTGTAAAATCATTCCCAAAATGCTGTTCAGGCCAATAAAAGGGGGTGAGGAACAAAGTTAAACTAAACTTTCAGGAAATGTTCAGATACCATTATAAGAAAAATTATCCAAGTTAGAATTGATTTTTATATTAAAAAACAACTTTAAAAAACAATCAGAAGTACATCTTGATACTTATTTCATATGACACATAGACAGCAAAGATCTGACATGTGAGTCAAAATCTTTTGTATCTCAAAAAAGCTTTCTGACTCTGAATCTTTTAAACTGAGGACTTACTAAGTGAGAGAACAATACTACCAAACTTGATCCTGTGGGCCTATTGATTCCAGCAATCTTGTTAAAATAGCCAAAAACTCAGGGTTTGCAACTCAACAGGCTTGCACCTTATCTGTGAGTATAGCTCAGTCCAGCTCCCCAGTACAAACACTGCAAAGGCACTGGAATGGTTCTGGAAGTTTCCAGTGTCCAAACACTCACAAGCCAAAGTGGCTTTGGCCACCTGGGGCTCTCGAGCAGCGAAGGATCTGAAACTCACAACACACATTGCCAATATTAAATCCCCATCTATCACACTGCTCTTTAACTCAAAATATCTTCCTTCTAGCTGGATTCAGACTGCTGATGCCTTTTGTTTGATCTAGGAAAAAAACCCACTTGGATCTAAACTCTGCTTATCTGATGGAAATGGGAATAAAAATTCTGTGTCATTAGCAAAACAAACATATCTGAGTTGATGTTTTATGCCAATAAAACTTTAAAACACAAATTATAGCACAAATTCCAGAACTTCAGAGGCTTACAATGCTTGTGGGGGAAGGACAGGAAGGAGCATTCTCTGCCATGCTGAGCTTATTCCATCAGCTGCAGCATATTTGAATAATTTCTTATGTGTGATAAATCACACTAAATAACCTCCAGTGAGCTATTCTGTTTTCTGTGGAGAGCAGGTATCCTGGTCCTCGTGTACTTGTCATTTCTCATGGCAGATTTTGCATCTTTGATAGCGACAGCTGTTTGAAACTTTTATTGATGAGTTTTGGTTTATTGCTGGGATTATCCCTCAAGGAAAACAGTCACATTTTCAGCAGACTAAGCATTGTAGACAATAAAAGATACATATTTGTGTAAATGTTTGCATCAGCTGCTCTATTACTAGAGCAGCTGATGATGAATTTTTTTTAATTTTCAGGTAATTAGAAAACATTTCTTTCTCCATCCATATTCTCAGGGAACACCATCATTCACTATTCTCAAAGACTGCTTTATACAGATTTTGGGAAAAAATTACGTCCAGGTAAAAGCTACAGGACATGACAAATGAAAACAATTCTTCAATCACAAACCCCAAAAGCTACTCCAGTCAAAATACAGGAGTAGGAATTCTATTTCTCTGACTTTTTATATCCACCCCTACAGTCATTTACAACAACTGCTACATGATCAAAATCAAAAGTCCTGTCATGCTGAATCTTTGAGTCTTAAGTATATGTAATTATATTTGAATATATGAAATATTTATTTGCTGTCAAGTTGCTGAACAAAATCATAATATTAAGGAACTTCTGCAGAGTGCTGGAAAAAACAGTACTTAATTCACTGAAGCCTAATTTTTTTTGTCAAAATGGTTTAACTGAATCAGGGATGACTAAAATCGCACAAGAATGACTAAATACACTCTGCATCTTCATTAAAGGCAGAGGCTGCAATTTTAAAGCACACAACTATTTTCAGCTGGATTTTCTTGCTGCTATTCCCTGTTTTATACCTCTTAATGGAACTCCTGGGTTTAATGGCATCACTAAGAAGTGCTGTTGCCACAATTTTTTTCAGCTTAGGTATTGACTCAGGATCAGCAGAATAATTTAGAACTTAGATCTGAATATAGATTAGAATAGGCCCAGCTGTGAGCCAGGGACATTTTTGCCCTGACATTTGTACTGTTGCTATAAAGAGGAAGATTTATTGGAAATAGCTAGAAAAATGGTCAGGAAAGTTGACAAAATTAAAAAAAAAAAGGGTGACTGAGTGGTGAACAGGATCACAATTTATAAAATATTCATAGCAGTTAAATTCAGGAAGCAGATGAATTTAAGAAAGAAATACTCTATTAGGAGGCCAAGGGCAACAAGCTTCCAATAACCACAACTAACAACAGGGCAAGTTGTGCTAACAAGTGTGTTAGACTATATAAATACATTTTTCTTCCTCACAAACCTACAATTTCCTGCAAAGGACACCTATGCTTAAAATTGAGCTATATTGCAAAATATAAATGTGTTCCACAAAAGATCCCAAATTCTGAACTTCCTGACTCACAATATCTCTCTTCACCAGACTGTAATACTGTGGTTCATGCTAACACAGTTGATTTAAGCAAGAAAAAAAACTCACCATGGCATTAATTACAGAAAAACTCTCTAGTGAAGAGAGATGCAAACCCATATATCTACTTAATTAAACAGATGGGTGTTTAAAGCACAAATGTAATATTTTCAATAAATTTACAGAAAAATATATCAGAATATTTTACATCACATCATAACTAGAAGTGATGAAAGGGTGTGATTAATTTTTCTTTTCCTGAAGCCAACTTTGGCTGCTGGTTCCACCTGCTCCTTGTATTCCCTGGAGTTTCAGAGGATACAAACTCTTATATTCTCCACAGAAAAACCCAAACCAAATAGCCACAGCAACTGTTCCTACATATGCCATTGAAGAAAAAATTCTGTCCCAATGTTCTTATAGTTAATTATTAAAACTTTAATTCCTCTTTGTCTATTATTAGGATATTAATTTAATTATATTTTTAAATACCCAGTTTACAGTGGTAAAGGATGTTTGCCCTTGAATTAAAAGCATCTCTTTTTCCAAGAAAAGAAGATAAATGGAAAATTTTTATTTCACAAGGAAAGTTGGGCTTTTAAAAATTTTTTTGTTTAAAGTTGCTGTGATTAAAAGGGGAGAGGGATTTTCATTATATAGCAGGACCATTCAGCAAATGAGAATACATTATACACTAAAGTTTTCTTAGTTATTTCTTTCCTTGCACAACTAATTGCTTTTGCTGCTTGCAAATCTGTTCTATCAAGACTTGTCAGTGAAATGCAGCCTGTGGATCCCTGTGCTGCAGCTGACAGCCAACCACTCTTAGCCAGAGTCATGCAGGATTTTCTCAGCTGCATTATAAATATGCAAATTTACAGAGTCCAGTTCGCCACCATAATCTTTTTGCTCTGATTGGCTCTTACATTCAAAATTTTCAAGATCTGTCCAACAACAAAGGCATATCTCAGCTTCTCATTTCTTGTTAAACAAGTAATAAACTTCAAGGTCAAACTCAGGGTGGTGTAATTACCTCATTAACTGAAAGTACTCTCCAGTTATCATTTTAACAGTATTAACGAGAAGAAAGGCTCTGACCCAGACCAGTGAGGGGCTCTGGTTCACATTTTGGCTTAAGCTGAATAAACAACACAGACTGAAGGCTCTAAATGCTTCCTCTCAATCACAAGCCAGAAGTTTATTTCTAGCAATAAATCTACTCTGTGGCTTGATCAGATTGCATTCAAGTCATCTATAAAAGCTGATTGACTTGAATGATTGGGAAAAATTTCCTCAAATAATATTCAGTATAGAGACTTGGTGCTCTCTTCTATGGCACTTAAACCTCATGATACAGCAGCACAGCTCACCACTGATATGTACTAATGACTGTTTCATTTGGTGCATTTCATTTGAAGTTTTACTTAAAAGAAAAATGGATAACACATCAGTTTTTCATCCCTGTGTTAAGATTCCGGTCCTGCAACCAGCACAGCCATTTGTAAGCTGATCCCTTCAGAGCTCCTTGGCTCCCGAGGGCCCAAAGCCTCTCACGGCATCACATGGAAGGTCTGGGGCTCTCCCAGCTTTCTGGTGCCCTGATACCCCAGAGCAAGTTGCAAACCTTTCCGTTATTGTAATCATGATCACAATACCAGAAATCAGCCACTCCCGCACAGACAGAGCAAAGCACGGCCCGCAGAGACTGCTCCCAGGCTGCTCTGAGGGCCCCGCACCCAGCACGCCCCTCCTGCGCCGCCCCTCGCACACAGCGCGGCCGGGGCTGTCCGAGGCCTCCCGGCCCCTCACACGGGAGTGCGGCCTTTGGGCTCCGGGTGCAGCTCGGAAGGAAGGGCTTCCCACTGCAGCACCGCAAACAGGTCTTTGATGTGTATTCTTAGAGTGCTCGGGCACCGTTACGTGCTAATTTGACCAGAAAATTATACTTTGATTCAACGGTGTTCAGTGCAGCAGAGAACTCCTGCTAGTGCATGACTGCAGCGTTTCAGATGAGGTAGCAGGGCAGGTACTTTCCCCATTTCGTGTATTTATTCCCTCCTTGTTCCACAAATCGCTTTGTATTATTTTGTTTCTGTATTCATGATAACCTCAGTTATCAACCCATCTACCATTCAAAAAAGAGAAAAGCCAAAAAAAATCTCTACTTTCTAACTATTTGCATATTGCAAAACATGAGGTATCTATTACTGTGCTTGTCCCTTTTGATGACATATGGGAAGAGCCAATAACAACACTGTAACATCTGAAATCATTTGAGCCTGGCACTTAAATTTGATTTTAATATCTACAAATCTTGAACAGTTAACATTAAAGACATATAAATCCCATAAAACCTCATTTAGATGAGAAGCTACTGAGTTCACAAAACCCATTATGAACCTTAATAGTGATGTACTGTTCAGTTACACCAGATTGACTAATCCAGGCTGGGCTGTGTTTTCATCACTGTGGCTTGCTGGATTTAAATAAACCATGTGAGAGATGTTATCATGTGCACAGCTCTGCTCATAAAACCCCAGGCTGCAATAGAAAATAGTTGATATAAAGATTGCAAAGAGCAATTTATCAACTCAGAGTACTGAACTATTAGTCTCTATTGCTGTCTGGTATTTATTTCATAATTAAGAAGAGCTTATACATCCTCTTTATTATAATCAGAGAGTAAAATACTGGAAGGTCTTCCAAACAGAAATGGAATTGACAATTACATCTAAGATCAAGAGAAAATCTCTGAAATGAAAAGGAAATATATAACTAAGCAATTCCGATGGAAAATCATGGAAACAAATATTTCCTACTTCTATTTTATTACAACACATTTACAAAAGGAAGAAATTCCTCTACTCCTCTTTATGCCCAACTTCAGATTGGGGTCAGGTTTTCCCCTGCAATATTTGTAGGGACAGTTCAGTGCCAAGAGGCAGAAACACAAGCTGACCATGATCTTCCTCAGCCTTCTAACAGTTCATTTTATTCCACTGCATTAAATTAGTTCATGCCTTCTCCAAATACAAGCAAGAAAATATGAAGCCATCAAAGAGAAGTCACACAGGCAATGTTTTGCATACTTCTGATGCTCCTCACATAACTCCTTGAGAAAAAGTCACTGTGACACTGTCTGACCCTTTCCCTGTCCCAGGAAACCACGTTCCACTCCCTGTACAGAGGAAGGGAATCACAGCTGCTGCACAAGAGACCCAGTCTAAGCCTTGTGACTGCAAATAAGCACCATTTGCTCCTTATTGACTGCTTCATAAAATTCAGTGATTGCACTGGATATGTCAATTACTGTAAATTAATGGCATTCTACAGCGAGTTGCCGCTCTTCACTTCCCCTGCCTTTCATCTGGGAATTCTAAACAGTCCCAAACAATAATTAAACATTTATCTGTGGAGTAGTACTTTCTATGGGAGTCAGTCACAGTCCAGCCTCTGAAGAGGGAGAGGCAGTCACGAGACATTACTCACTAGGCAATAGCCACGATTTGGCAAACATTACAGCAAACCAATGGTTAGGACAGGACTATTTCCCCTCCTTGAGGCAGAACTGTGATGTCCCCAATAGACATACACAAACTCCTGAATGGAAAAATGGAATATGAAGAAGTGAAGCCAATTCAGATTTTTCAGACATATGGAATACAGTAAACAATTAATTTCACATTCCTTCAGTTTTGCATTGCTCTTTCAATGATCTACTAAAATGCTCTCTCTTCTCAATAACAGTCTGCCTTGTCAATACTTTTCAATACTTCAATGCTTTCTCACTCTTAACTTTCTATTTCAACTATTATCTTCCCATCTTTATGAAATTCCATCCTAGGCTGCATTATTTTTTTGATTAAACAATGTTACAGATATTTCTTTTAATGCAAGCCTGAACAGCCAAAAGTAAAAATAAGTTTTAGTAATCAAAGATTAAGCATGAGATGGTAAATTCACAAAACAGGATTTCCTACATTCATTCTGAGCTAGAATTTCTTACTTATATGGGCATTCTGGACATAAGATGTACAGAGATATTTGCATAAGATGAGAGCTGACAGCCCACCTCAAATGGTCAGGAAACCTTGTGTTGGCTGGTATTAAAATATCTAATTGTCCAAGTATGGAAGTTTGTAACCTTATAGATGCCAGAAGATAAATTCATCATTGTCATCCATTAATAACTCAATTTGATTTTAGCTCCTAAACAACTGGACAAAGGCAATATTGCAGTGCTGTGCATTCATCCATTCATCCTGAAGCTCAGTGCAGTCCTCAGCTCCTACCTCACACTACAATTAGGTAGTTCCTAGTACAGGCTCAGGTGCTTCCTCCTGGAAGCTTTGCCTGATGCCAAGAGTGACCTAGCACAGGCCATGCCCACTCCAGTGGCTTGGGAAGCACAAGCAGATGCCAGTGGTTCCATCACCAGACCTCCTTCCCCCTCCTCAGCAGGCACTGGGGGTAGGCAACATCCTGGAGCAGCCCTGGACTAATGGCAGTGTCAGAGATCATCCAAAGATGATCAAAGAGCAAAGAAAGGAAGAAGTCAGCACCAGCAAGATGATTTGGGCTGAATAAGCAATGTGATATTTCTATTTTCCTGTGAAATTTCTTTGTTTCAAAGTAACACTCAGTAAAGTACCAACACTTTCCACATCATTTCTATAAAGTTGTGTTCTTACTCTAGCATGGCTCCCACTGATTCACTGCCAGATGAAAGATAAGCACTGACACCATAGCACAGAATATATGTTATATTCAACACCAGAAGCAGCATATTGATTTACAAACATCAAATGATTTACAAACATTAACTGATTTGGGGAAAAAACGAAAATCACAGCTATGGTACCAGATGGAAGAGAATTTCCTCTTTACAGTTGATCCAAAGGTTAAGTTTCATTTTCTCATGGTAGCCAATGATCCAACAGCCATTGAAAACAAAATTTATAACTACCATACAACATCTGAGATGACCTTCAGAACAACCTCCCATCCCAGAGTGTGTTAATGTGTAACACAGTAAAATACCTCCTCTATTCAGCAAATAGAAATATTTCTCTTTGAAAATTAGGAATAATTATTTTAAAATAAAAACGTCTCAGATGCTCCTGTTGTAAGGAACTTCTGAAACATTAGAAAAATCAAATGAAAATCCAGGAATATAAACTGCAAAAAAATGTATCTATGTGTACTTTTAATATATGGAGTATTTTCATTACTGACTGTTCAGCACCCACAGGGATAATTTCCTAAAATAACTGAAGGGACTGCAGTTTTCCTTCCTTGCATGGGACCCTGGTGCAGAAACCTTGTCACTACTTATACCACCACAAATACACATTTTAACTGGGCTTTATTTCCCCCCTCGGCACAAGTCTGATCCTCAGCTGCTGTGGCCAGCAGCTGATTAGGGATCATCAATCAGAGGCTGACAGCTGAGTGTGCCCAGTAACAGAAATCACAACTGCAGGAGGGTTCAACACCTAAAACTTTACTCAGAGTGCCATAAACACAGTTTTGGTAGGAGAAAACACAGGCTTAGTAAGAAGTAATTTTAACAACAGGCAGTAAGGAACAACAAACCCAAGACACTCTGCTGTCCCACAGCCTCGTGCAGAAGGAGGTGTGGCATTCCTGGGCAGAGCTATTTTAGTTGGACACAGGCTGACCAGACACTGTCAGGTGCCTCTTCAGGGCCCTTTTTCACTTAGACCAGAGCAGGCCAAGAGCAAACCCTTCCCTCACTCCAGGGAGCCAGTGGTCCAGAGCAGTGTGGGAATTGTCCCTGGTGGGAGGCAGCTCTGCTGCTGCCAAGCCTTATTCCTGTGCCTTCTGGCCAACTCTTCATTCTCATTCAGTGGCTCCCAAACCAGCACTTAGGGCCTCAAGGGAGATGACAGCAGTTAATATACGGTCATAAGCCAAATAATCCTGTATTTCACAGTCAGGAGTCCAGAAGTGCTGCTCCACCTCTCCTTTTTATTGATCTGCTCATGTTCAGGGACCAGGACATCACAGCACATCTTCAGGCTCTTTAGCGACCGACTCTTTCAGATCCAGCATCAGTGAACTTAAAAGAAATTCCTTCCCCAGTATGCCATTTGCAAAAACAAACCCTCAAAGAGCCTCAGAGGGTTTGCTATGAAGATTATTTAATTTCCAAGAGGGAGAACTGAAAAATTATTGGCAAAGTCAGTACTGTTGGATCTATGTACCTTATGTTTTCAAAATGAAGCTGTACAAATAACCATTTTTGATTACATTCATATCTCTAATGCTTACTAAAAATTTAATTAGAATCAGGTCATACACATTTAGGATTATGAAGCTTAAGTTTTCTTCAACTTAGAAATGAAAATGTAGGGAGGAAAAATGATAATTTGAAATTGTGATGTCATTCAAGTTGGGATTTTTAATCAATTACGCAAGTGAAGAAAGGCCTCAGTTATTGCTATACCTCTTTTACTTACCTACATTAAGTCTTCCCCTGTCCTTTGTATCCCATTTAATCTAAGCCAGTCAATGCAAAACCTTGGTGAGCTCTTTCAGCAAAAATCCTGCTCACTGTCTGTTGGAAAGTACATGTCTGCAGAGGAAATAACCTGGGTGTGCACTTTGCTGCACATCTGCCTCTTCCCTTCTCTCTCCTCTCTTGCTGGTCTGATTCTGCACTTCCAAGCCACCCACTCCACTTAAACTCCAAGTGTTTTCATTGATTTCACTGCATTAAATGTATATATGAAATTCATGCATCCAAATGTGTACACTTGGAAATATAATAAGGTGACGTCCTGAGGACTGAGAATGTGTACAGATCTGGGCCTATTTTTCCAGCAGTTATTACTCATTCCCCTTCAGGCAGAGATCCTTAACCCTTTCATAGCATAAAACAACTCCCATTGTTCAAAAAATGCCTCGGCTGCAGAGGGCACAGCATTGATTTTGTGACTGCAGTTCTGTTCAGATTTTAATCCTGTTCACAATGGTGCCTCAGGAGTACCAGACATGCAGATAAGGAATTCCCAAATTGTGCCCATGGGGCCTCATGCCTTTCCCCCCGAGGTTGTGACAAAAACACCACCAGCTTCAGAGATTCAGAATGAAGCTTTTCATTTAGAGCTCAATTAAGTCAAGCTCTCAAAAGGAAAGACATCAGAAAAATGTCAGCCTCTCAGTGACTGAAGGAAACCGTCGCAGCAATTACTCATTACTGCCTTAATGGATACATATTAAGCAATCAGATATGTTTAATCCTGGACTGCTGAGAACTGATGAGGAAAAGAGAGTCCCTGCAGCAACGGACGTGGCCCAGGCTCACAGACAGTGATGAAAGGCTGGCTGCAAAGCACCAGGGAGTGAACAGCTGAAGACACTTGCAACTCCTGTTTATAGCTATTTTGAAAACATTTTTCTTCCTGGTGCTGAAGAGGAAGAGTCTCAAGAGTCTTTTTTTCCCTTGATTATGAGAAGAATTTGTTCACAGCTATGAATATTTGCTCACAGAGAAATAAATGGAAGCTATGCTCAAAAAATAAGAACTAAAGATAGGCTTTTTAAATGTCAATTTATGCTGCTCAGTCTAACCCAGATGTGACACAAGCCCAGTCATATGAAAGAAACAATTATTTCTGAGACCATCCACCTGGTGACCTGTTTTTGGAACTGTGAACCCCAGGCTGAAGCCTGGTGTGCCTTTGAAAAGAGACTTCACTCTGGTGTCTCCCAGACACTGCTGCAGCTCTTTGTGGTTAGTAAGCATTGTTTCTGAATCTTGGTACTCTCAAACTTTCAGAGTGACCATAAATAACTCCTGATCAATCCTAGGATCAATCTCAAACCTTCTCTTTTCCTCTTTGTTTTTTTTTTTTTTCCCCCACCAGAATGGTGCTAGCAGTTAGTAGCTCATTCCAGTTTTCAAAGATATAAATACAAAGTGCACAGAGTGAGATAGAGCTCTTGAAATCTGAAACGAGAAGAAAATTTCACAGAGAAGAAGATTTCTCAGTTCTGAAGAACTGGCATTTTGACCTTAATAATCCAGCACAGTCACCACTGTGCATGTTGACCTCATTATTGAATAAGCTGAGCCTTGAACAGGGATACATTTCTGTATCTGAAAGAGCAAACAATCCAATGTGATTAGGAGTGATTTGGATGTGACATATAATGGTGCAGCATTTTTTAAAAGTTATTCCAGTTCTATTAAGTAATGAGTTCCTTAATTCTAGCAAGAAGGAGAGGTGTAAAAATACCAACTAAATGTGAAAAAGGTAGATTGTCAGAGC
Source organism: Lanius collurio (assembly GCA_020086605.1). Classification (NCBI taxonomy): domain Eukaryota; kingdom Metazoa; phylum Chordata; class Aves; order Passeriformes; family Laniidae; genus Lanius; species Lanius collurio. The sequence continues at coordinate 3,091,518 of JACBWW010000016.1, read as the reverse complement.
TTTCCTCAGGAAGAATATTCATTCACTGCTACAAAGGAAAATCTATCTTTGTTGTGGAAGTTAGCAGCAATAAGCTATGACAAGATTAATGGAAATATTCAAGTCCCTCTTCCCAAACATGCCTGGCAGAAACATGTTCTGTCTTTCCCAGTGATGCTGCATCTATCAACTCTCACAACAATTTGTCTTCACGGATTTCATCTGCTATGCTCTTCAAGGACAGAGCCAGTCTGTTCCAAAAAAGTCCAAAATTTATTCCAGAAGACTTTTATTTATTTTTATTCTGTTTCCTCTCTGCTGGTATGACTGATGTTCTTTTTTCCAAAGATTTTCCACAAGACCAAGTTACTCAAATTACAATTCAAATTGCAACAAACCTCAGAAATGGGCCTGAATATTAATCATCATTGGGTCTTACAGGCATCATTCAAAAACTGGAAAGATTAAAGAAATGAACAGAAAATTGCTATGTATTTTCTGAGGACTGCCTTGTTACTGATGCTTATTGTGCCCTTTCCTGATTTATCAGTGCAGTTCTCCTAAGAGAGCAATGCTACATGGCCTGCTGCAGTTGGGCTTTAATGACCAACCTTTATAGGGCTCTGTTCCAGTAACACGAATCTCTGCAAGAATTACCAAGGGTAAAGTAAACTCCAAGAACTGCACATATGAAAAAATCAAAACAGCAGAAAGATACAGCACCTGAGGAAAGAAATATGCTTATTTTTGCCTACTTTCTTAGCTTTGTAGGGTCCTGGAGATTTTTAAATCAATTTCCTCATCTTTCTTCTCCTTTAGTCAATTTGTATTTGTCCTTCACACCATAGTTCCACTATCCCAAAGTTTTCCAGCTGACACTGAAATACAATAAATCTCCTTTTGCCAGCAAAACTCTCTGAATTCCAATATACATATTCCACAGATGACAAAAGGGGCATAAATGGATTGATGCTTCTACAGAATCTATTGAACATTACAGGCTCCTCCTTATTTAGGTATTATATTTAAATAGTAAAAATATATATATATATATATATATATATATATCAATAAGGACTTTAGG